>JAPMOR010103040.1:177185-217923 GCA_026543865.1 Argiope aurantia
AGAAGCAAGAAGAAAGGGAAAATAGTTTTCCCAGTGTTTATATAGAATGAGATTTTGATGGGGATTTCCTACACGTGTCAACCACAAGCAAGGGAATCATAGGTATCTTTTAAAAGAATGTGCTTGCTGGACAGTTTTTATCCCTTCACTCGAAGCGTGTGAAAGTGCAACTTTAAGCGTTTTTACAAAGCTTCTGTTGAATGAATTAAATAGAAAAAGTAGAATGGGACCAGGAAAGAAGTGATTATTTTAGAATGAAGTTAATATGGGTTGAATTTTATATATAATCTTTGCACTCCGAAAAGTAATGATATGCATATGTGTATATGTGAGTATAAGTATTCCTTTTAGTGATTAGGAATAGCTACAATTCCTAAAAATTAATTTGAAAATTTTTGCTACAATTACCATTATTCAACAAGAATGTGAAAACGATGCATCCTGCACAATGGCAATCCGATTGACCACTAGTGTAAGAAGATAAAAGTAATACACAAAATGAAATTACTGCTTTGCCGACACTTAAAAAAATGAATAAATTTTCAAATTATTTTAATTTTTTTGCTGAATTTCATTCCAAGAATGTCCATTGAATCCCGTTATACAATGGAAAGTATTCGAAGTTGATTAATTCGAATTCATGTCCGTATAGGCAGTATTGCAAAAACATTTACATTCTTTGAATATCGAAAAATAGAAATGCAGTTTCAAAATAATGTGTACAATATGGCAGTTTTAGTGAGAAGAAATAATTATTAAATTAAAATAAATGAAACGCTTACTTCGCAAGACAAACCAGCATACCCAACAGGGCAAACGCATTTTTCCACCGAGCCTATTTTCCTTAAGCTCTTGGACTCTTTCGCTGCAATTTCCATTCCTATATTGTGCAATCTACAGAAAAAGGGTTTAGAATCATATACATTGTTATCGGTTATCAATATTTTTCTCGGTTTGATGGTTACTTTAATATTAACTCACCAAACAATTATAGAATAAAATATAAATTCTCTTTCTGCGAAACAAATGCATTCATTTATTATGAGCAGCAAATAAAAGGAGAATATAAGAATTTTTTTAAAATCTGATTAAAACGGATGAATTACATAAGAACAGCCTGATATTACAAAAGCTTTCGTGACTTGTTTTAAAAAGTTCGAGAAAGCGAATTTAAAACAAGTCATCCAATAAAAATATTGTTACAAATCTGCAATATTGCTTTCCAGTATGATTAGTTCAATCACTGGAGATACCGTTTTACGATCAGCTCTGTTGGACACTGATCAGATGCCGAATCTGTAAACCCAGGGCTTAGCAACAAACTTGGCGACCATTTGCAGACGAATTTGATTTCTTTGCAAAATAGATAATACTGGAATCTTCAAGAATTTTGGCGATATAGCCAACAGGAACCAACATATACTTGATTGTTCCAGAACCATCTCTGTAGTGTCTCGGGAACTATAAAAGATCGAGCTGCTTATCGTTTTTGTGCCTCTTGCGTACTGCTAGAAGCGTAGCTGTGTATTGTTGTCTGTGTAGTCGTGACTTCGTGCTAATAAAGTCGTCTTTTGTTTGTTACTAAGGCCTGTTGACTGCGCGTCTCCATACACCCATTTCAAGCGATCCTGTTTATTTACATTTTCTTACAGGAACTTTTCTCAACTTGAGATAACTAAAAATCATTTTACTTTATCGAGTAGTCAATTCTCCTGCCACTCCAAAATAAGTGCACTTACATATATTTACATAGTATGCAGTTATATATATATAAGTAACATTATGCAGTTAAATGGAATTATATATATATATATATATATATATATATTGAGCGCTATGAAATTTACGTAAGTTCTGAGCACCGGCGCATTGAATCTGACCCCGAAAGGAAAACCGACTCAACATTCAGCAGAATTGCATAACATTCACAAGAGGGTGCAGCTGGTGGTATTCACGAGATATAAATTGGAGACTTCTTTGACACATGGTTTAATGTGCCTGAAATGATCCAAAGCAGCGTGTCGTGGAGAAACACAAATGCAAATAACAAATAGCATGGAATTATAAATCAATTCACACAACGTAACGTGGTCTAATCAAGTTTCCAAAGACGGAAGGGTTACAGCAGACATTTGAAGTCTAAAGAGAATTTTTTTACTTTCAGTGTAGGTAATATAATGCAATTTTTCGGTGGCACTGAAATTCCAATCACGGAGTTGTGAGCGCATCTAATCATCAATGCAAAAGCAACAGGTTCACTTGGAGCATTCACACAACACATCTATCATCTGTCTGTATCAATTCCTGCAGCAATTTTTCCACTTGCGGTGGAAAGACTTGCCTCGCACATCAGCAAGCAATTGTAATGGAAGTAAAAATGATGTTCACGACCCGTCGACTCAGACTGCTTGCCAGAACACAGTTCACGATAGCACAGATTAAGGTCGAAAATTAATTCATTAAGAAGATATAAATTTTTTTCCCGATTTCTATAAGGTATCGGATACTTTTCGGTTTAGCTGCGAGTTACAGTTGACTGTTTTTGGCCCTCGCATCTGCGAATTTCCTTCACCGCAAGTGGTTAAGAGTCGGATTATTACGCGTTGCACCTGTTTGGAGCAACCCATGTCCTGGCCGTCTCAGTTCTACCGAGCCGGAAAAACCTATTCTACCCAACCGAGAAAAAGTCCCATCATGTGAAATAATGCCGCACCTTCATTAAACAACGTCGCAGTAGTTAGAGTAGAGAAAGCAGCAACATATTTTATTTTATTTATTTATTTATTTTCATAGAGGTTGTTTCTAAAATTTTCGAAATAAGTAAATTTTGCACCAGAAAAAATAAGATAAGTGAAATGAACCGTGGTGTTTCCGACCGACATGTACCGTTATATGAATACGGATCTCGTTGACATGCGTCATGCTATGAACAAAAGCGACAAATATCGAAAGAAGGCAGTAGAGGCAGTCTTGTTCTACGATTCTTTCTATTGCAAGAGTTAATTATACCTCGGAAGTTTATTAATCCTTCTTGCTCACAAAAAAAGTATTTGTTTATTTTTCTGTGAACATGACAATTCAAAAATGGACAAGCTAGACGAGTGACATTTCGTATATTGCCCTAACACCAAAAATGCAAATTCTTATGAAATTTAGAATTACACTTTTGCACCGTCCTCTACATATCCACGCATGTGCAAGCAAACACAAAAACTAAAAAACGGTCGAAGCTAGACAAGCGAAATCAAGCATATAGTTTTACGATTAGAATTTCAGTAATGTATCAAAATTTAATACATCGACAGACTGGGAATCTATCACTCTGCCTATTAGTGAGCATGCAAATCGATATATGACCTTTGCAACAAAAATGCGGATCTATGTGCGATTTCTGTTAAAGGGAGCGAGTATTGGACATAAGTCAAGCAGCAGCAGTGGGGAAACAAAAGAGAAACCCTTTAGGACTCACCGGCCTTCGATCTGATCGGTGTGGAACTTGGCGCGTATCAATAGTTTAGTGAGATCGTTGAGAATGAGCGTGAAGTCTTCTCTGCTGACAGAGTTTGTGCCGTCTTCCCGAGGAGTTAGCATGAACCAACCCTGTTCGCGAAGAGGTACGGAAATGGCCACTTCGTCGAATTCAGGCCGTATCCCCCAGTTGTAGCCGATTTGCTGTCCATTGCCCTATAATTACAATAAAGACAGTTTTCTAATATACAATTCTGTTATTATATGAAATATTTTTAATCTATATCATTTCTTAAATTTTAAAACTTTAATATATAATTCTAATAAATTCAAAATATTATGGACTCCTGTAATTCAATGTTTATGAGCTGATATTAAACTTGGCATATTTCATATCCGTGAAGACGGAATTTTGTCAATGATTTTTTATTAGCTTTCTGATGTTCTCGAGTTTTTAAATTTTTTTAAGTGTGAGTTGCCGATAACAAAACAATTTTTTTAACTATTTCAAACTTAATTATCCTTTAATAAGTTAATTAAATTTTGATTCATGCGAGTGGTGACACTTGTAAATGAATTTGTGGATAGTTTATTTCTAAATTCCATACTACTTGAAAGAATGAATTATAATATAAAGACTAAAAAGTGAAAAATAATTAAATTGAAACACTCTACTCTTTAGTAGTATTTTTTATAGAAATTTATTATCCACAAATTTATAACAGAAAACCCGGAATAAAATTTATTTAAATTAATAAATTAACTAATAATTAAATACTGAAATCATTATACTTATATATTTTCCTGAGGAGTACACAAGTACGAAAAATTTGAAAATCCAAAGCAGCACATCATAAATTGAGTGAAAAATCATATGTTAAATTCTATTTTTATAAAGAAGAAAATAAAGCAAATTTTAAAAAATGAGAAAAAAATAAGCCTCATTTCTGAATCTGAAAACATTTAATAGAAATGAACTTGTCATCAATCAAATCTTGTCACCAACTCACCTCTAACACTACGTCCGCATTTTCAGTATAAGTGCCAGATGTATCACCACGAGCAACCACATAGCTCAGGGTGAATTTTAAGTCTGATCCGTATGAGTACAGCTAAAAGGGGAGAAATAAGCATAAAGTTTAGAAAGTAAACTAAATTATATAATTAAACTTCATTCATTTGAACATTTCCAATGCAATTTTGGATGTTTTTTGAGTGGAACTCCCTATTGGCTTGATGTAAAATATCTAGTGCAACAAATTTAAATTTGTTTTAATTCCTTCCTTTAGTACGCATAGTACGGTAGCCTTTATATATATGTGTGTATATAAAGGCTACCGTACGTGGCACAGAAATTTATCTTGTTACTCATTGTCAAATGTAAACAGATCACTATACGAATATTTCAGACTGCTTCTCTGATTCTCTGAATGCTTTTATAGCTGCAATACATTTACCATTTCGTTAATTAATGCAGTTGCAAAATATTATTAGAAATGGTCTGGATGAGGCTGACTAAAAATTCTATTCACTGAGAGAAAATAAATCAAGAAAAAGACTGCAAAGTTTGATCGTGCGTAAAAATAGGTTTAACCTTAATCTGATCAAGTCATGGAAAACTGCTGACCATATCTGTCAAAACTATTATCTCACTAACATTATTTTTGCATTCAAAAAATTACCATTTTAATGACATCAATTTTATCTCTGAGCAATGTTTTTTTTATTTTGGATATTTTTAATTGTAATAAAAAATTTGCAACATATTTTCTAATGTTATGAAACAAACTTATCCATCAAAACACTCAATCACGTGTTTTTGCCAATGTTAAAATTAAAGTTAGAAAATTGCTTTCTTTGGAAATTTATTCTGAAGTTGGGTTTTTCCTTCCGCTTTTATTTCATAGTATATGTACTTTTTAATTTGCATGTGTAATATTTAATTTTCCTTTATTCAATTATATTCGTGTTTTTTTTTTTTTTTTTTGTCTTCAAATAATAAGATGGTATTTTTTTTTAAATATGTATTCAACTTATGTATTTAACAGTCTAAAAGGACAATAATTTATGCTGACAAGCTGGTGGCCACAGGTGACTAATTCTTTATATTTCTGAATTTGTATCATCAGTTAAACATCCTGCACTACATATCTTCAGTGATCATCGGCGAAAAATTTGAATAGTAACGTTCCTCGAGGACTACTGACTACTGCGTCGTAAACTCAGACAAAAAAAAAGTTATAAAAGCGTTTAAAAAAATAATTTCAACACGTTAGGTATGAAATTGTAAGTTGTTTTAAACAATTTTTGTATTCAGCATTTTCTTTATTAAAATTATTCACCTATTTATTAAAATTATTTCATTTATTTATAATTTATACATGTTTTTATCAAAAAATTAAAAAAATATATTGCCATTTTCACGTTGACAATTGCCGTTTTCATTTGCTATATTCATTTTCCGACTGAATTCAGATTTTTGAAGAAAACGGATTTTTATGTTTGTAAAATCTGCTTCAAAGCAACGAAGTTCCATTATATTACAGAATCTAGAGTTTAAAAAAAATTACTGCTCACCTTCTTACCCAAGTAATCGGGCGGTGCCAGCCAGTAGTATGTGTTGAAGTTCGAAACGTCATCATTAGCAATCACCACATTGCCATTTTCTGGAAGGGGCTTGACGACCCTCGTGCCTTTAAGGTCAGTCACACGCCAATCTTCCACATTTTGAATCTGAAATCATGTTCGTCCTTTATCTCGCATTGGGTGCATTAACAGAAATTGAAGAAGGGGAAAAAGAAAATGAATAAACCGTGAAAATAAGCCGTTATAAATCTTCTACCCTTTTTTACAGTTTTCCCACATTAACTATTTCACAGTATTTGGTATTAATTGTGCAAAACCTCCTATATTAAACAAAAGTTAAATCATTCATTCGGCCGTTTTGAATTGCATTAAAAAACAAAAACGAATTACAGTACGCAAGTAACATAATTTAGCCGACACATGACAGAAAAGAAGACAAATTTTTAATTAACGTCAATTTATTTTTCAGCGGGGAGAACATGATTTGTACAATATATAATTATTAATTGGCGTATATATCTAATAAATAAATGGTCAATATTAAATAAATAATAAAATTTTATGCAGTTGAAATCAATAAATGCTCTGATGAATTTAAAATTTAAAATTTTAAACAGATCCTATGTTCTGTGAATCATGTTGAATAAAATATTCTTGAGACACTAATATTTTAAATAAAAAAGTTCCACTCTTTTGCTTATTGAACTATGAATGCCTCTATTTTATTTCTACAAATAGAGACACTCTATATTATATAGAGGCAATAATTTCTATATGTAGAGGCAATAATTGCTATATTACTTTTGAAAGAAACAGCAGCCAATCAGAGTTTGAACTTACCCCAAAATAATCTAAATTAATGAAATTATTCATTGCCCTAAAATAATGATATTCAAAGCTTTATAACTCGGTCAGATTTGATCGCAGAAGATTGAAACATCAGATTGTCAAAATAATTTTACTGAATATGATTTACACAACCGAAGGACTGTTTAAGATTTAGACTTCATCATTGTATTTAGAAGTGCATGTATTGATTAAAATAAAATAAAATATTATTTATTACATTTAAATCTTTCTGAAGGTAAATCTGAACTTTATGATAAATCATAGAAATTTGTATCGAATAATCCTTTGAAATATAGTATAAATTATAAAAAAAATATTTTGTGGTACATGTCAGATTACATTGCTCAAGAATTTTATTTTCTGTAGTCTTTATATAAAAAAAATTTGCTTGGTTTCAGCAAAAAAGTTTTCGTATTTATATATTGATGTTTTATCTCTTCCGTTTCAAATTTAAATTTAAATCTTACGGGAGCTGACAGTAAATCAGAGAGATATATAATGCAATGAACAAAATACCGAAAGTTTTCTATAATAATTTGAGTTATATGATCGAAATATGAAGCTTAAAAGTATTTCGCTGAAGAACCTATTAAGAGGCCAGGCATATAAATATTTAATTGAAAATTTTAGGAGAGCGTTAATACTGGAGAAACAGCTGGTCACCAAGGGTGACTAGAAATGAATAATTTTCTCAAACAATGAATTACTTTTATAATTAGGTACAGTGACGAATTAAATCTTCTAGTGCCATAAAACTTCCTTGGGTATTACATAAAATTACATATTTCAAAATTTCAAAATAAAACAATTTTATTGTAAATAAAATAATTTAATTTAGGAGAGTCAGATCCACTCAATAAATTTAAGTATACATAAAAATTTTTTGATTACTTTCTTCCTAAAAAGTCTTAACTCAAATAGAAGAGGTATCTTTTTGATAAACTGTTGTTCCAGTTAAACATATCTCAGGTATGATTGCAGTACATTATCTAATGAAAGTTACTGCAGAAATTCTCATGCATATTGGCAAAGTATTTAACAGAAATAAAAATATTAATTTTAGCCCACTTTAGATGTCAATATATAATAATATTTTTCTTTGGATGGCATTTATTTATAATATCCGCAAACACTCTAATGAAGACTAATCACTAAATTCGTTTTGATAATTTGAAATAATAAGAATTGCAGATCCTAGTTCATTTATCCTTGATACAACCAGTATAGAATGAGAAGTTTACAATCCCATAACTTATTTTTATTCATGCTTAATTTTATTCACATAACAATAAAATACTCAATTTAAACAATAAAAAAAACTATCTGAAATGCTAGGGCCAGAATAAAAGTTAGGATTTCGCTATCAATAATGACATAAATCGAGTGGGGTAGTTTTAATTCCGCTGAAGACAGCGATGAAGATTATATATACTAAAGGCGATAGACACTTACAATTGTCACGCCCCAATCTGCCTCAGTACATTCGTCACTCATTCCAAAACAGAAGCACTGGGAACAACCATCAGGATTATCAGCAGATAAATGGTAGAAACCTTGTTTGCATCGATCACATCTCGAGCCTTGGACATGCGTCTGAAAAATGGAAACTATTTGAAATCACCGAAAATCAAATATTTTCATAATTAAAGTACCCCCCTCCCCGAAATTAGGCACTAAATGAGATCAATGAAAACCGAGCAGGCTGAATTCCATTATATCAGATACTAATCTATGCATAAAAAAAGGCTGTGTCTGCATGTATATTTTTTATAAACTAAAAAACTACTGGACCGATTTAATCAGAGTTTTTTGTAAAATTATCCACGCTGTCTTAAGAATGTGTAAAGCTACTGAAATCATCAATCTGTCCATTAGAAAGAATATCATTAGCTTAATAATGTAATATCAAATGTAGCAGTACTATTATTTAAATATAGATGACGCCACTAGACAGTACTTCTCATACTGAAGTTCACAAGGCAAGAAATACTTGGGTAGAAATAAGTTTGACTGTGTTTACATTCTGATTTTTATGAAATAAAGGTTAAATTTTGTAAAATTTCGTAATGTTAGTTTTTTTTTTTAAATTTTGTAAAATTTCGTAATGTTAGGTTTTTTTTTTTTTAATTTTTACAAATTTCTTAATGTTCAGTATAAATTGAAATGATTTTGCTGTATTATGAAGCGAAGCCAATTGCAGAAAGTATGTGGGTGGAATTTGGAGAATCCATGTTTTTCTCATGGACAAATCTAAGTTGCTTTCTCTTATGTACGAAAACCAAGAGATTTGTTTACATACACCAAATAAGATAACCAAAATCATTGTATATCCAAGAGTATTGCAATGAGCTGCAAGTTGAATGAAACATTAATTACCATTTATGTATTCCCAAACACAAAAATAATAAAATAATCTAAATTTAACTAATATAATAATTGAGATAAAAACTTTCAATTATGTTCGTTTGATCTATAAATACACTCAAATCTAGTGATAGCAAAGCAGTGCCGAGTGCAAATACTAATATATATATATATAATAGATCATTTTTTTCTTATCAGTTTGCATACGTAGGATGTTTTTAAATCATAAGATAAATGTTAAGGTTATGCACACAGAGAAACAAATCATTTTTGCAATGCAAACCAATGAGATAAGGGGCGCTGCGGCGTATTGATTAAAGAAAAGGATACGCCAGATAAAATATGCAACAAAGATTTAGAGCGATTTACGATGATACAACAACGCAACACCATTATCAGTGTAGGGAGCTTGAAAAATATGACAATCTTTAGGATAAATATTCAGAGAACATGCTGTTTGAAACAGTACACTCTTAGTATGTTGTTATTCATACAAGTGGATTGTTGCATAATTGTAAAATTGTACTCTATTAAATCTATATTGCAAATTCCTCTTTTCTTTACTTTCCACTTTTACATAGTTCAGTGAATAAGAAACCTGTATTCTATTTTTAAAATGACTTGTTTCTAGCATATTGTCTCGCCTTCAAACTTATAAGTGGCCCTTTTCAAATGAGCCGATAGTTTCTGACAAATTTGAACGCCCATTTGTTTTTTCTGGTAAATCCATTTCTGAAATGTCGATTTGATTACAAATCAATGATCATTAAACTCTTTCTCTGGAAATCCAACTACTCATTCACATTACTACGATCAATTCTGAGGTAAATGCATCGCCAACTTCTTTCACTGAATGAACGCTTTGATCAATTTTTGGCGTTGCATCTGCCTCCCTTAAGAAAGAAATGATAAATTTTCTTTTTACATCTGTTATTTATTTATTTATTTATTTATTATTTTTCGGGGGATTTTTTTTTAATCCATTCTATATTTTAAAATGGAAAATATTCGAAAGGAAATTAAAAAAAAAAAAAAACTGTTCGCGCATTGTTTAATATTGTTGCATAACAGTTGCTCCAGAACTACAAAATAAAATAATGATAATAAAAAGACAAAATTTAAAAAGATTGAAGATGGTAACCTTGCAAACACAATCGCCTTCACAAACTGATCCTATTGTGCCAGCACTATGGCAGGGACAGGGTTCGCAACGAGGATAGTTTTTGTAACCGATGTCACAACTTTCACAGTTTTTTCCAGCAAATCCAGCTTTGCAGAAACAGTCGCCAGGTTCCTGCAAATAGTTTGGAGTATTAATTAAAACAGGGTTATAATTTTCACTATATAATCACTACAGATAATATCTAAACGTAAAGGTGAATTTCTTTTAACAAATCTGTAATTCTATTTCAATTGTCACTTTCCACATCAAATGGACAAAACAAAAAGAAAAATGCTGTCAACTTTTGAAAATGAAAAAGTTAATTTGATTTTCAGTCAGTTGGAAACTAAGCGGAAATTTTATCAATGTTAAAACAAAAAGATTAAACTACAAAGAAACTTTTTAACAGCTCTCGATTAGAATTCCCATTTAATTATTTTATGATATAAGTTCATTATCTGAACATCGGTAAACCAACTGTAAGAATCAGCAAATTATGAAAGCTTTTGAAAATTGAATAAGTTTAAATTAGCCATAACTCAAAAATACGGCTATGGACTTGGTGACGTGCTAATGATTTCATACGTTTGGTCGTCATTAACTTTCGAAAAACAGACATATTTGGATGGATGATATTTACATTATTTGGCAATAAGAAAAATTATATTGCATGTACCATTGCTCGAACGCCCGCAGAACATTAAAAGAAATTTCTCATAATTCACAAACACCCTGCGCCGCTTAGAAAAAAATCGCGAAATACTATTCTTTCTTTGCTATTTTGATTCTCAATAGTCCAGATAGAAGAATTTTCTTCGTGCAACCAAAAATTCTACTTTCTTTGCTCCCTCTAATCAATTTTGGATACATAAGATTTTCACAACATCTATGATTATCGAAATGTAAAGATACGACTGGCAACGTTTGTTACATTGACATTGCAATTTCATTAGCTTCCTTTTCTTAGTATTTTACTTGATGTATTAAAATTCTTTTTAAAAATCTTAAGCCTTAACTCTTTTTTTTTTCCTTTAAAAATCTAAATCGTTTTAATATCAAATAATTAATGCAAATTATATATATATAGGGGTTCTAAGGACCATGATTGGTGAACTGAAGAAATTTTTCCGAAGTCTTATTGTGAGAACCATTGCAATAAGTTTTTCCTATAGTAATCTACAAAAAAAAGTGAGGGAAGAGAAACTAATCTTTTTAACATATTTTAAGAAATGCTGAAATGACCAGAAAGAATATTAAAATCTTTTCTGGCACTTGCGTGCTTCTTAAAAGAATGATGCGTTTCAGTCACAAGGACAATTCAGATATACTGATGATTTATGCTGTATGTAATCATAATGCAAGTCTAGTTGTAGAAACGTCGGAAAGGTGGAAAAGGAAATTGAAGCTTAAAAATTGGCATTTTACTTGTTTTTCAAGTATCTTCAAGATAGACAACGAATAGTTAATACAGAACTCATTATTTCGAAATGCACAATACAGAGAATATTTCAACGCAATAACTGACATTAATACAAAGTTTGTGGAGCCTTTCGATTGATACACAATTACATGGACACGATGGACATCTAAAATTTTGCATTTGGGCCTCATATTAGATAAAATCAAATCCTTCTTACCTGATAAATGCAATCTCAAAATATGAATGTCGCTTGATTAAAGCGATAAAAAAAAATGTCATGAATTTTCAAAATGATCACTTTTATTTTAGAAAAGGTTAAAATCTATTCTTCATACATGAGGTCCAGTGACAATTTTATATAAATAAGTGGTATGGCATTTACAGCGTACTTTTGTACAAAAATACGCTGAATGGTGAACTTAATTTTGTATAACATTATGTTTGAACTTAGGGATAAGCGGTTAAGCTGGATGAATTGAAAACGCCTTCCTTTGAATGACAATGACATATTCGCAACATTATTAAGAGAAACTAACTTTTGATAGATGTCGAAGATTTTCGTCTTGAATAAGTTTTTTTAAGCACTTCAATGAACGCATTATCTCACCATTTTTTAATTTAATGAAGGTTAATAAATGTGTCATTCTTTTCTGATTCTACTCTCTTAATAACCATCCGTAATGTGTTTATTATCAATGAAAATTATAACGACAAGTCTCTTTGAAGCAAATGTCAAAAGTATGGAGATACGGTGCATATTTTTGTAAAGTCTGCAATGCTTTGAAATTGTTCGTGCCAGTCACTTTTTAAGTTAAAAATTAGATTAATTAGCTCAAACTGTAACATATTTACTCTATTTTAAATCTATAAATCAAATTTTTTCCATAAAACCGAAATTTCAGGAGACATTATGAAAAAACAAAGAAAAGATTCTTTAAAATTGTTATTTTTTGATGCTAGACGACGTGCGTCCAAACGCCGAAGTAGGAAACTTAGATTTAGAGTAAAGGCCCGATGCAAACAACATATCAAATAATAATAATAAATATCCAATATTGTCTGTTGTATCTGATTCTAATTTCCTCAAAGAAAAAAATTATTATAATTTTTAACATTTTTCTTGTAACTCTTGCTGTAGTAAAATTCACGAAATTCATACTCGGAGTTGATTATAGCACTGAAGAAGATAAGTCACTGTATATGAAATTGTGCAAAAATACAAAAATCAATAATATAAACAATAATTGTAAACTTCAAAGCAGGAAGTATTAAGCAAGGCAGAGAATATCTTTATATAAGGTATGTCAAACATTCATCATAAACAAAACACAGAAAACAGAAATATTTTTACAGAAACACAGAATAGAAGAATTTTACATGCTACAATGGGAAGGAAATTTAAAACAAGCATAGTAAAGAAATTTCCGATTTGGAATCCCTGTGATTAGCCAATCTTGAACTACGATTATTTGCATTGGCTGCACCTCATAAAAAACTGATATTTACCAGTAGAATCAAAATTCCATATTCGTTCCGAAGGATTTTCCTTTCTTTCTCTCTTTCTATAGAACTGCTTTTATTGTACCAGAGATTATTAAATCGAATGCTGCCTTAAAAGACATTAATCTGAAGCTATGCATTTGAACGTTACCTTGGTGATCTGGTTTTGGTTACCCAAGAATTTGATTAATTCCCTGAAGATATATAATTATTGAAACGTTCAATGATGAAACTTTACCTCAAATTTAAACAAAAATTAAATTTTCAACTCTAAGGCATTACATACTCTAAAAGCTGCCTTGCACATTATAAAGGCAATTTTGAGCTACCTTTTACAATTATCGGAGATCCAAAGAGTTTAAATATATCAACAACCCCATAGGTATTAAGTAAGTTTTTACTAAAAAAAATAGTAAATTAACTGCAAATTTTTAACAAACTAGATCTGCTTTTTAAAAAAACTATCCCTATAAATCATTGACAACGCTTGCGCTAGTTGAGTAAGCGCCTGCTTTTGAACCTCAAGTTCCAATGTCCTTTCTCTTGTACATCTATAATGCCCTTTGTCTCTTCTCGTTTGCGTGGTTGAACCTTTCGAGAATTTGAATTTCGGATAACATTTTTATAAAATTACACTTATTTGTCAATGCAATAATTGAAAAACGCAACTAGCTAAAAAATTGAAAGCGTCTTAATATCAGGATTATAAATTTCTATTAAATTTTGGATGTAATCCATCAAAAGGAAGTTTTTCTATCCTTGCATTTGAGAATGAAGTCAGAGATAATGAGTTTTTGATCACTTTGAACAAAATTCACCAAAATTATAAATCAATTTCAAAATTAAATTGAACATAAAATCAAAATTCGGCCAGAAACAAGCATTCAGAAATCTGTCACATGCAATGCAGGAAAAACTAGACATGCAATCACAAATTGGAGAGAAGCAGTCCACGAAAGAAACATTCATTGGCCATGCTACACGGAAGAGAGTTCGGCGACACAAGCAAATACATACTCAAAACTATAGGGTGACTCTCAATTGATCTTACAAATTTGGTAAGGAAAAAAGGAACATGATTTCGTAAAGAAAAAGAAAATTTGGAATTATGTTCGAAAGACGATGGAAAAGAAACAGTATCAGCAGGTCAAATAATATTTATTTGCTTTCTCATTACTTCGAGATTACAACTGGTGTTCAAGTTAAGACTATTTGCTAGAAGGATTGGTAACTGTACTTCATTGAATGGCGGGCATTTTGGGATAAGTGTATCTTTTTATTCACTTTGACAGCGGCTCATTCTCAACAAAAGATATAATGCCATTTCCTTTGTCACGCAGTAAAAAATCGATAAGTGATAAATTTGATTGCTGGGTGGCAAAGAAATTGAATCAACTCCAGGAATCTATTAAGCTTCGAATTTTGTGTCCAAGAAATCATGTGTAGTATTTCCTGACGAACAACTGCAGGAAAATTGCACATGGAAATTAGTGTAACTGTCTTCAAACATATTAGATATTTCACACCAACCAGTGGGATGGTAATAAGTCCAATCTCTAGTTAGTCGTCATGGAGCCTAGACGACAAACAGATGACGAAGTTGTTACTTCTGAGAATTCAAATTGTCAAAAGTAATGGAAGCAGTGTGTTGGTCACAAAATGTTCCTCATTGCGTCATGATCTATGAGCAACTTCTCTCATTTGAGTGCTCCTTTCAAATGGATACATTTTTACAAATTCGAATTAGGAATGTAATTTGAATAAGAAAAAGGAAGTAATTTTTGATCGTCACTGGATTTGGTGTTAGAATGAATTAAAGAAATTATTCTTAAAATAAAAGTTGCCTTACAAAGTGCGAGACGTAAGGAATGTTAATATTTTCAGGAAACCCTATTTTTAGGCTGGGTAATTTAATTTACGAAAAATAAGATATGAATTGTATCAAATAA
Organism: Argiope aurantia; assembly: GCA_026543865.1. Taxonomy (NCBI): domain Eukaryota; kingdom Metazoa; phylum Arthropoda; class Arachnida; order Araneae; family Araneidae; genus Argiope; species Argiope aurantia. The sequence goes on from JAPMOR010103040.1 coordinate 192,484, forward strand.
TGAAGCAGAATTCTTGATAAAACACGAGTTGTCCGTCTTAGTTCTTGACAGTTTGCTAAAATAATAGTGCTTTGAGAAATAAGTGCTCAGATTCTGATCGACTGTGCTAATATCTCAATCAGCACAAAATTCTCAAATCAGCAAAGTTCTTAAAAAGACTTTCTCTTAAATTCGAAAAAGCTAGATTATGGGGTGACACCTTTGTAAATATTTTTTTATATCTTAGCTGAAGGGTTGTTTTTTTTTTAAATCCACAGCAGATTAAATTTTGAGCTCATTGTCTCCGATCCTTTGATACATGCGACAAGACATAATGTGCCAAAATGATGATGAACAGAAAGCAGTATAACAAAATGATGTTGCCGTGTAATTATATCTTTTATTTTTTTATTGATGGGAACCTCTGTTACATATTTCAAGTGCAAAAATGTGTAACCATTCATTAAAACACGGTATTGACAGCACTACATTAAATGAATAACATTCACGTGCAAGTCCGCGGTAGCAAATATTCGTAGTACAAAGTACATTAAATGAATAACATTCACGTGCAAGTCCTCGGTAGTAAATATTCGTAGTACAAAGCCTATGCCACTGTAGTAAGCAAGATTTTTCATGTCCTTATTTGTACACATACATGCAAAACAAAACAAAACAAAAAGTGATGGCCAATAGATTAACCCACCTCCCCCAATCATACTACAAGCCTTCTCGTCAATTATTCGTGAACAGCATATTCACTTTTCCTATTGTATAAGATGCCGGACACATATGAGATATTTCATCCAATTATCTCATCAGCATCCGATTCATGTTACATACGTGACATCAACTTTCCCAAAAAGATAGGTGACTAAAATAGTCAGATAACTGTGAGAGTGAACAGAAATGGACTTTGAGCGCCCTCTGCTACGTCATGCGGATGTTTGCGATCAAGCCTGCCACCAAAAAATCATGTTCTTTTGCTAATTCTCCTCACCAATTTCCACAGATTAACCAAGAATCACCCTGTGTTGGCCATGCTTGACAAAAGATGCAATTTGGCAAGGCGAGTCACCGTAATTGTGCGCATTCAAACAGAACTTGGTGCAACATCGATAAAGCAGGAAAGAACAGGTAAACTTGCAGAAGCAAAATAAAATTGAAAGTCTTCCACCTTACCCCACAACGAAATGAGAAACTGGAAATTACAAAGTATCCAGGAGGCTATATAACATGAAATATGTTAGTATCTTTCTGCATTAAGAAAAAAAAAAAGAAATGAGAAAATTATAATCACATATATAAATATAAAAGAACATCATGGCAAACCAAAAAAGAAGGAGAATAAATTTATTTCTCATAACATTTACTGGGTAAAATTCCACATGTTATAGTTTTCATCGAGGTTGTCTCCATTTAAGTACGAGCTCTCAACCTAACAAGCCTACCAGTTTTGAAACAGATACTGGAAACGACCTTTTAATATTTTTCTTCTAATCACTTTTATCTTCTTTAGTTCTTTTGGCAATCAACTTCTATTTGAAAACAGCGAACGTAGAGTCAAAATTAAGAAAAGAAGCGAGCAGCGATGGCTCATGCACAGCAGCCTTTCTGACGTCGCCAACGATGCCTTTCGGCAGATTTTAAATCCTTTCTTTCTAATTAATTTTAAATAATTTTATTGTTAGTCAATAAAAACATAAGAATTTTGACTAGATACAGGCAAGTTTCGTTATTACTTTTAATTTAATTTAAATTAAAGAATAACTATCAAAATAGACATTTTCGATTATTTTTCTAGTCCATTCACTCTTTAAAAACAGCAACTGCGGTTGAATGATTAAACAAAATATGAAATTGCAAAGTTAAAATAAATGCAGACGTATGAATATTATCTCTATATTTTTTACGAAAAAATGTAATATTTTATAATACATTTTTATAATAATCCCTTATTTCTTATTTATTTATAACAAAATTTCAGGCTTGGGAAAAAGAAATTCAAGCAGCAAAACATTTTTAATTTTGAAAATGAAAGAGGTGCTACTCTTTCGATGCTTCTTCCTTCACGAACACTGCAGAAGAATGAATATACTTGCTTATTACCCACATCCAGCAGTAGATATTAGCACTTCTAGGATGTTTTCTCTCGGAAAAGAGAGATATATTGCATTTTATTGCACTCTTCCAGAATACTGAATCCCACTGGTGTGGTGTGGAAGTTTGGAGAAGGAGGTGCCAACTCAGGTGTCGTCCGTCATCTGATCGCGGTTCAAAATTACTAGATCCGTATCAAAATAGATCTAATGTTGCTTTAAAACGGGATGTTAATATAACTAAACTAAACTAAACCCTGAATACTGAAAGCTCTAAAAAATGCTATTCGATTACTGATTTAGGCATTGCTTGAAAAATTAAATTATATTATTGTTATATTTGAACACTCAAAAAAGTTTATTTCACTTATGTTCCGATTTGCTTACACACACGACGTCCCCTACTCAGTTCATATTGTATTTTGCAGTTACATTTCAATTATGTGTTAAATAAAATAATTCTCCTTCCTTTTTAGTTTGCCTTCGTATGTTATGCAAATATTTCCTCCATAAACATTTTAGCCATCCACTGAAATTCTAAAAAAGAAGCAGCAGATTAAGATTTAAGAATTTTTCATATTTCTGTCTCAGAAAAATTTGATTATATTATCTATTATTATTATTTAAGAATAAAAACAAATATTTATAATTCATATTTTGTGATGTTTAAAACTTGCAGTAAAACATCATTTATGCGTCTTTCTGGCATAAAACAAGGGATAAAATAAATGAAATTTTAATAAACATATTTGATTATTATTAAATTAATATTACAAATGCAAATTCACATTAAAACAATAAAATTTTTAAGATCTATTTGATATATTACTGTACAGTAATTAGAAACTGATATGATTTTAAAAATAAACATTTATTCTAAAAATAAAAACAATCCTTCTTTTATTGTATATCTTGAAAACAGATGATATATTTCTTACTTTATATGATTTAATTGAAAGTAGATAAACGTTCAATAAAAACGAAATTAAAAAAAAAAAACTTTTCCTGTTGTCGAACGTGCTAGTTATCTGCGAGTATTAGCACAATATTAAGTATTGAATTCAATTCACCGAACATTTTTTCCCAAGAGTTTTGACAAGAAAAGCTCAGAAGAAAGATGGAATTAACTGCTTCAGATGTTTCATATATACGACCACCAGATAATTTGTCTTCTGTCCATTCGTCAACTGTGAATAATTTCAAAATCATGATATCACTACACATACTCCACGAATGTGAGATCTACTTATGAGAAATTCCAATCTTCTTTGATATCAAAAAGGAAGATAGGAAATAATTATTGGAATAAATTATTTTACAACAGTTACATATGAATCGGGAGGAAATAACGTATAAATGATGCTTTACTGTTTTCAAAATTCTATATTCAAGAGTATAACAGGGGTAAAAATTATTTCTAAATACTTTAAAAGCATATGCAAATATTTTAATAATTGAAACAATAACAAATATGGCACAAAGAGACAAAAATCAAAAAGTACCGTAGCGGTAAAATTTGTATGAAAGTTTCAAATTCAGTTTTCACTTCAGAACAATTTACAGCAATAATCATTTGTCTAAAAAGAGTGAAGTGCAATGTCTGGGATTTTTGGGATTTTTTTTTTTTTTTTACACAAACACAAAAAAAAAAAAAAAAAAAAAAAAAAAAAAAAAAAAAAAAAAACGCTATGTTACTAATCAATCACTAAAGCAAGCTGAATTCTGCAATTAATCTGACAATGCTTATAGACTAGATACTGTAAATATACAATATGCAAATCTATAGGCTGGATATCTGTACACTCTACAGGTCACATCGTTAATCCTAGAGTTACCAAAAGTGGCACGTAGTTACTTCTTGAGGTAGAAAAAGCTCAAAAAGTAATGAATTTTCAAAATTTTAACTATGTTTTTAAATAAAAATGAAACAAAATGTCACCATTTTACTTCAAAAACTTTGGAGTTTAATACTGCAAAAAAAAAAAAAGTTTTTATACCACTTTAATTTTGTTTTTTACATACATTTTTTTCTCTCGTTTTAACAAATTTTTCAAAATTATTTTAAAATCATTTTACAACAATACTTTTCATTTTTGTAGTGACCAGAATTTGCTTGATATTAAATATACTTTTTGAGCGCACATTACCGTTGCAATATAAATAAGAATAAATGAAATTTAACTAGTTAAAAAATAATACAAAGGTAGACAAATCAAGCTGAAAGCACAATCACGATGTAAACTTCGTACTAGAAACTCGGATCTCCTTTAAATATACAAAATATTCCAGATAACACTTCGATCCTCTTAAGCGTACCTCAAAAAGCGGTACGGAGAGCATACCAATTGAACAAAACGGACGAAAAAAATCATCTAAAGAATATTTTTTTTAAAATCACAGTTTCACATATGGCCACCGAGAGATAGGAGTTTCATTAATAACTTAAATTACTGCTTTATAAAATATTGATTGAAGTGAAACGTGTTCCCTGTGATCTTCATGATTGTTATGTAAATGCACGAATGAGCTGAATGTGCGCTGGGTAATGCAGGGAGCTGATATTAAGATCCAATCATATGCATATGAAATAATAAACTCAAGGCACACTGACAACCAACTAGGTTTGTAGAATTTGTAACAGTTATTTTAGCAGGTCGAAATAATTAATGTATTACGAGTTTTAACGATGACACCATGTCGTGATATTCTGGTGACTAGTTGTAAAACTTTCCTACAAACGCTTACGATCTGCCCTCAAAAAACCATCATTTTATTCAGTTCTATTAGTTTTACTATTTATCGTTATTTATTCGAAATCAAAATTCTATTTGTATAGGAGGGTGTAAATCATGGCACAGCTTCTGAAAATATATTTAAATTTGATTCTTAAAATGTTATGAGCAAAAGTGTAAAAATATGTAAATAAAAAAAATCATTCAAATTTCAAATGAATTTCCTAGAAGAATAATTTTTTTACTGAAGGTAAAGACCATACCAAGCCTTCCAATAAATGCGAATCATCCTTAACGCAAAGACCGGTCATTCCTGGACCCGAGCACTGACATTTTCTGCAGGGCTTAGTATGATTCCGGGGAACTTTCGACGGCCGATAATATCCATCCTCACAGTGCTCACAATTGAGGCCAGCAGTGTGATGCTGAAATGGATACAAAAATATTATTACCTCTGATTAATAGATATTTATTATACTAAAAACACAGTTACTGTCCCCATCGGTAACCGCACAGGTGCATCCATTTATTTCAGATGATGGTGAATTATTATGAGAAAGAAACTCAAGTTTGGCGGCATTATTTTACTTTTAGAAAAAACAGCAACAAAAAGTTAAAAGTCAAAAACAATAATTAATTGATCTATATAAATAAAAATGAAACTTTGTAAAAGCAATAAAAATCACACTATAAGTTTTGTCCAAATTGTATTGAAAATTACTATGAAATGTAAGGAAAGTTTCAATGAAAGTTTCGAGACAACGCATCCAATAGTTAAATTTTATATAGTTTCGAAAACTCATAAATGTTACCATTCTTATTAAATAAAAATAGAATAGGTAATTCAATTACTCACCTCGCCATTCTGAATGCAAAGTTAAATTTTGTATCATTCGATAAAAACCGTCAATGGGAGAAAATAGCTTTTGGTAGCTTTCGAAAAGCACAAAGATTTTTTTTTTAATTTTGATGTTATGGATGACCCCATAATAATTAAAAATAAAATGGCTGGCAAGTGGATTTTTCCACAAGAGGACTCGGACATTTCGCCGAATGTTAAAATTAATCATACTTTTACTTCCTCGCGTGTGACGCTCACAGCTGATCCGTTACAAGTATTTCATATTTTGCTTCCAAAAGAGAAGTATAAAGAGGGTTTAAGAGAAGAGTTTATAACAATTCAGCAGGTATCCTAACTTTTCTTTCTTAAAAGACCTGGCACAAAATACGCAGAAAACAAGAAGCTTACTTTGCAGTTGTCGCACACTCCGCCTCCTTCGTATTTCCCCCGAGTGTTAATGCTCAGCCTCTTGTCAGCAACTATTTGTTCGTAGTGGCACTGATCCGAATGCCCGTAGCATTCGCATTCTAAAAAATGAAAAAAGCATAATCAGTAAAAAAAAAAATGTTTAATTTTTAAAAAAAAAAAGTTTTTATTGATACATTGAAAAACTTTAAAAGGTCGTAAAAGGTGAGGCACTGAAAGAAACGCTAAATGTATTAAAATATTAATGTCATTTTTAGACATACTTTAATTTTTGGAGGTATATTTCCTTCTATTCCATGATGACGTGAATCAAAGAGCTCCACGAATTTCATTTGTCGATCAAAAATCCATTTGCTTGTGGGATATTGCTTCTCTTTTTCTTATCCTGATGTTGGATTTTATTTTCAAATCCTCGTTCATTCAGTTTATCGAACGAAAATATGAAAACAGCTGAAGAACATGTTACCCAAAGAAGGTTCATTGCAACACCGGTCACATATTTCGCATTAATGCCTGATTATATTTGTTTCAATGGGTTGGGAAAAATGCGTCTGAAACACAAATTCGATTCTTCGATGCTATTAAGGAAGCCGGGGATTAATCGAAAAAAAACTCGCCAAGGATCACTTGATAGATTAAGTTAAAAAGCTGAACTCGCGCTAAGGGTTAATATTGAAGCCATCCTCGTGCGAGGCACTCTCCGGTATAACTCTCCGGTTTATTAGAGAGTATGCAAGAATGTTTAGGGGAGACCACTCCCGCTGGTTATTCAGATATCTTATCTTGGTTATTAATGAAAAGAATGGTTTCAAACATTCACGGCCAATTTTTCCGAAACTGTTTTCGTAAATTTCGTACCTTTTGTTTTCTTAAAAAGAAATCTCCTACTTATGTGTAGGAGCTAGTCAGCTTAGATTTCGCCGAAATAGGAGTGAGATGAAATCGCTACAAACGGTTTATTTTTAATTAAAAAATGTATAGAAATGTTACGCATATTACAACTGCAAATAAGCAGCACTATTCGCGAAGAAAATGATCATCAATATCGGAAAAGAATTGTTAAAATGGTCTAACAAAATAAATCCAGGAAAGCGCTCCTTTTCCTCATTGTGTGTCATTCCCCAGCGGTGTAGATTCGTTCAATTGTTAGAGGTAGTAGGGGGTCTTGAACGAAAGATAGTGAACGGTATTCAGCTAAATTACTATTGTCGGATGTTCGATGTATTCGCGAAAATTGAAAGGAGTCTGTTTCTTCCCACAGATTTCCAAAATATCCCGAATTCAGAAAATTTGGATTTATAAATGCAAAAGAATTGTTACTTTAGCATAGCAAAAGCTAGAATTTGTTGTCAGCGAAAACGATTACTGCTGTAATTGGAAATCGAAACTGCTTCATTTTCCTGCAGAGAGAGAAATTAATGTCTATTTCATTTGCGATCAAATGAAATGGAGACTTTGGAACTTAATCAGTTACAGAGAAACGTTCTACATGAAGTCATCTGAAAAAGACAGGAAGTGATTTTTCAGAAACTAGCTTTGGGAACTATACAAATCGACGCCATCGAAATAGGAAATATTCTAATAAAACGCATTTCATTATAATTCAATTTGTTTGAAGCATAAAATTAATAATTATGCAGCCATTTATTACTAATGTAATAAATTTTCATTATTACATTTGTAGAAAATTTAATATTAAAGAGACAATTTGCTTTCTGTATGTTAGTTATTGAGTTAGATTAAGACAAGTATAATTCTGTTATTCAAACGAATGTGCACTTAAAAAATAATTTTTTTTATGTTCTTAAAATCTGTCCATTTCTTTAACCAGAGACGCTTTCACAAAATTATACGAAAGATTAGAAACTTTATTCTTATTTTTCTTATTCTTAGAATTCTTATTTTTTGCATAAAGGCCTTATCTTAAGAAAGATTTCCTAATCAATAATTCTAATTTCGGATGTTTTCTTGTTTTTTTTGGTATCGTTTAACATTTATATTCTACAAAAAAATTAGGCAAAAAGTTTTATGTTTCTAAAAAAACTTCTAAATTCAATATTTCAGGTATTTTGTAAATATTAACATCGATTATTTCGTTCTCGGAAATTACAGAAAAGGAATTCATTCTCTATGAGTTTAACTTTTCTACTCTTCTGCTTGTTCATAATCGGTTGCAATTCTTCGAAGAATGTGCGATCCAATTTTAAAAATTGAGTAAGGTCGTTTAATTCTAAAACAATTGAGGCTACAACTAAATAGCAACAACTTATTTTGCATTCACCTTCCGCACATATTAACACAAAACCGAATCAAAATAACTATATTCTACTCTAAAAAGAAAGAATGAAAAAAAGCGGTCAGTGTAAGTAACGCACATAAGATAAAATTTCGTATGATGAAAATCGATATGTGCACTTATTATCATAAAAGATTGCAAACCAATCAATCGAATGTTGCCTTTAAATGCAGACGCTTACTTTCGCATATCGCAGCATTGTCGCTGGTGCCTTGATTAAATGGTTTCTGATTGTAGAGAGGGCAACACTTGTCACAGTTCTCCCCGCAGGTGTTGTGTTCACATTTGCAGAGAAGCCTCTGGAATGCAAAGAAAAGCCCTCCTAAGATTAGCTTCAAATATATTTTACAAATATTAATGGCATGAAAATATTCTAACAATTATTGCAACAATTAATTTAATTTTCCCATTCGCGCTTTTTAAAAAATGTGTAATGAAAATACGATGATTCTTTCATATCTATTTGTTTCAGAAAAGTATCATTATTTACATAAAAATCGCAAAATTTTATTATTTTAATATAAGATCCAATAAAGGAATATATACCTTCTGAAATATTTTGCAAAATATCTTTCACACAATTAAAGCAGTGATTGATAATATTATATGCTAAATTTCGTTGCTTATTTGTTTTGTGGCTGCATGGAAATTTCTTAGTAAAATATTATAAAATTATTCAATGACTATATGAAATGGTCTCTAAAGTTTAAAATAGAAACACCATATTAATAAAAAAATAATAAAAGAAGCTTTTAAAAAGTTTATTAATATACTAAAAGGTAAAATGTTTCTTTAAATTTAATTATTTGATATTTTTATTATTTAATTTAAATATTAATATTATCATTCTATAAAATCCTGAAATTCACCTTTTCCTTAATTTCTTACCAGGTAGTGCCACGACACAGAAATCAAAATTTAATTAAAACAAATCGATTAAATTATAATATAGGTGCAAAAATATGAAAATGGTGTAACTGTCATCTAGAAGAGACAAGTGAGAAGAGTTCCAAACTTGCAGTACATCACTAAATGAGAACAAAAAATTGATTGAAAAATTCCATCTTCACAAATATGAAACATTCTAAGAAGTGCAGTTAAGAAATAACAAATGACGAAATAAAAACTGTAGATAGGACGAAAAACAGGCACGAAATTATGACTAAATAATTTTGATGTTAAAACAATTGAATAAGTCCAATAAAAAAAAAGAAATAAAAACAAGATAATTTTCGATGCATCCTCCTATTCAGAAGAAAAAAAATTATGAAAAGCATTTACCCCGGTGCTGCCATCAGTGGTACAAGTATCTGCATGTCCAGAGCACGCACATCGCCCGCCGACTGAGATGTCTTTGATGGAATAGAAATACTGAAATAGAAAATATATGCTTTTACTAATAAGAAATTCATTTATAAAATCAAGAACCTGAAGTGAAGTTAATTTAAAGTTCATGGTATCGCATAAAAATCTATCCTAACCGAACATCAAATTAAGAAAAGGTGGAGTAAAAATGAAAACAAGAAAGTCAATTTTATACTAAAATGGGAGGGATTATTTGTAATATAAACATATATGGTATTATAATAAATACAACGTAGTTCATAAATAATCAGATGACCCTTTAAAAATGAAGTAACAATAATTATAACTATATATATATAAATTTTAAATATAGTAATTCCATTAATAATCAACTGCATACAACGTTTTCAATAGAAGCATGATATAAAACTTCAAAGATAAGCGTAATTTTGATTCCGAATTAACTAAAATAAATTCCAATTACATCTAATATTTTTAGCAACACGTTAATAGAAACTTCAAGAAAACATGAAATGTGGTAAAACTCCTCGGAATTATTTCCTCTGCATTATTAATAAGTATTATAAATTAGACGCCTTTCGCGGTCAGCTGGTTCTCTGGGAATATTAGTTGAGCATAATTTCAATTAAATCTCTTATGCATAAATTTATGTCCTTGATATCTACAACAATACAAATTACGCACTTTTATTACACAGGATAGAAATAACCAATGGCCAAAAATAACTTATTTACAAAAATAGAAAAACAACTCAAGAGAAAGATTGATTTCGTTTGCTTACATAATGAATGATCGTTGCGACTTTTCTTGGTCATCATTCGTTTCGTGCGAAACATATCCGATAGTTGCGTAGATGTTCTGCATGTGATCTGCTATCTAAAACTTTTGAAATTATTTCTTACGTCTTCATTTCGTCTTTTTCTCATAAATGCTAAAATTGTAGTATTCATAGAATACTTCAAAAATTTGTGAGATCGTGCGACCAAGGATACTCACATACGGAGATTATCAATTATGCAAATAGAGCTTCTTTCTTTAACATTCCAATCTTTGTTTACAACAGAATTCTAAGAGTAATTTAAAATCGGGACGCTTGTGCATTAAACAAGCGTACTTCACTCTACTGGAGTGGTTACTCACCAATACCAGAAACAAAAAGAGTTGATATAAAGTTGTTTGATAATTCGCTAGATTTCAAAGAATACTCAAATGTCCTGCTTCAGAAGCATTAATGATACAACAACGAATCAAAATAAGTAAGATGTTGACTTAAGTAACCTGGGTGACTATGATTTCCGGTAAAAACACTTAAATTCATTCTTATTTTATAAAAAAATCAATATTTTAGAGATGCATTTAAGTTATATTCATCACTGAATTCAGATCAAATTATCACGCTTATAATTTCAAATGAAATTGCCATAATTGAATTTCAAGAATAAATGCTACGTTCTACATTTTATTGCTACTATGAATTAAAATGGTTTTTAACAATTAAAAGATTGTAATACAGAAATGTTTTTGCATTTTCTTGCTGCTGTTTGAGAAAAATTTTAATTTCGGAACAGCTTGTATATATTAAAATAAAACTCAGCACATTTTAAACAAAATGGCGTTGGCAGGCTTTCTAAAGGTGTCGAATTTCACAAAAATATAATTTTAGCAGACCGTGTACACAAATACATTCTATGACCGTTTTTTCATACTGAATAATGCTCTTTTTTTTCATGAACATAAACACCTTATAAATCAAAATCTTAGGTTAAAAGACTTACTCTTCTCGAAACTGAAGGATCAGCGTTTTCTCCGCCAATTTGAAGAGACATTAAGTCCGCATGCAGTGTTCGGATTTTTTGAAGCCTCAGTCTGACATATCTGGCTTTGGTAAACTCCTAAAAAAATGTTTAATATTTTTCTCATTTTTTTTAATTTTATAAATATACTATACATACAAAGTGTTTAAAAATCATGAAATAAACTTTTGACCCTCCACCCCCCTTTTTTTTAGCTTTCCAAGATACGTCATGGTAGTTTTTTGAATTATTTATTCATCCTTTTATTCGATTAAGGCTAATTTTCGATTTAATGAAGTTTTTTTATCATCAGTGTAGAGGGGGGGGGAAGAGAGGTACAATTCACCTTTAAACCACATATGAAACCATTTATGATGAAAACACTATGTTTTGAATATCATAGGATATTTTCCTTCTCAATGAGAAATAATCCATGGTACATTTAATAAGAATTAGCAAGTTATTCTGTATGATTGTCTTTACCATTAGCTTCGCGCTTGGGCCGTCAACACCTGGTCTCCCATTTACGAGTGATGTGTGGATCTGAAAAACCAATACATAAATAAATAGTTTATCAGATAAGAGATTATGTTTCATCAAATACCAGTTGAAAGCACACAGTACTTTAAACAGACATTTGATTGTTTTAAAATTTGTGAATCACAATCAGCAGTTCGCCTAGAATAAAAACAGTGGATGGCAATACCTCCCCATTCTCCAAGGGATCTAGTTTGGAATAGTATGATGTGCAAATGACATCGTCATCATTTCTGTAGTGCGGCTGGCCGATGGTTGGCGTGATGCCGTACACATTCCAACATTCGCTGTCGCTGAGTGCATAGTACTGCCACGGCAGGTAGACAACGCCATCCAATGACCTCTCGAGTATCCAGTTGCCAGGTCTCGGAGATACAGCAGATTTGACTATAACATAAGCAATTTGATATACCTACAAATTTGAAAGAAAAAATATTGATAAAAAATATTAGAATTGGTGTATTTTATTAGATAAGAATCTCTGTCTCTACTAATAATACAGATGTTGTGTATGAGAGAAAGAGACCGCTTACTATCTAATTTATTTATTACAAATGCCCAGATGATGATTATGACGCCATTAGATCTTTAGCCTTCCAATATTTCTGAACTTTACAGTTTAAAGTTCCAAGTTACCAATATACTTACAGTCCAATATACGGATATTATCTGTGTTTTGTCTATTTGCAAGAGATCGAAGAGCAGATAGGAAGTCTGACAAAATAACAGTTCTATTTCTATCTACTTTGAAACAGATATACTTTAAAGTATGGGAGAGTTTTTTTTTCATTTTAATTAACTGAAATAATGAAAAAGTAATTAAGATTTTGGAGTTTTTCCATTAATACTTGCAAAAATATATCTAAAAGAAAATTATTTTTAACATCATTTCAAAATTCAAGAAATTTTTTTTCTTAATTATGTCAATTCACTTTTCGTGCAACTTAAAATTAATTTCAATTCAATTCAGTTTTAAATTCATTTATTTATTCGTTCAATTTTCAATAACAGGTGCCATTGTTGAGCTGCAGTTTTAACTATTTTCATTGTTTCATCAAATATTTAATTGCAGGATTTTCTTCCATTTTTGTAGGCTACGGAAGATGAATTCTGTTTAAAGAATTTTGCTCAGTTCACAATAAAAAACATTTCCGCGAATAGCAGATTATCTTGAAAATTGCGTTTTTAATCGACCTGAGGTGACTCTCAGAATGGTTTATATATACTATATAAGGCTATTGAAAAACGGTTTTGATCCCCGTGATGCTTAAAGATGAGACCCATGAACATAAGCTAAGTGTAAGAAATTTAATTGAGAGTGAGCACAATCAATATTTCCGTCAAATCAGCTGGTAGCCAAAGATGGTTAATTAAAAATAAAGAAGTGAAAGAATTTTGAATTTAAAATAAAGAAAACAAGAAAGAAGAATTTTGAAAAAATTGATAAATGAATTTTGTGTATTTTATTTTTAAAATATAAAAGTACTTTTATATTTTTAAAACATCAACTACTGATTTAGTGAGGGATAATTCAGTTTTTGTTAAATTACACGTACTTCAAATTTTGTATTTAAATAATGAAGCATAATAAAATTTTCTTGGCAATTACAATGGCAACTTAACTGCATTCATAACATAAATAACATCAGAACGCTTAACTTATAACACACGTTAATCCAAATGTTAACTTACATCGCATTTCTTGCGAAATAGGTCTAAAAAATTAAGGAGGGGCTAATTTAAGTAGGACTCGCCCGCCTAAGTGCTACGACACATAGTAAAATGTCGTGAGTGAGTCGATTATCCATGTATCTGCAGTAGCAATGCATCACAGACGGTTGCTCACATTCTCCATTCGCTATTCGATTATACAAGAGATTCTGAAAGCGATAAACCACTCCTATATGGACTACCAACATAACAGGTACTTCTTCAGGTTTTCTATAATTTCATCAAGTTATCGACAACACTACTGATTACATCGAAAATTTCAAAGCTATTCTTTTTAATATCTAAATTGTGTCAGCTGCAGTAATATTTTCTTCTTAACTGGCACAATAGTCGTGGATGGGCCCTGGCATTCCTCAGAATTCCACTCCATGCCATACGGTTCTTAGCTACGGTTTTCCGGTTTTTCCCCTTAATAATGTTCAAGTTTTATCTCAGGCAACTAAGTTTTGATCTTCCTCTTTTTCAGATATAAAATGGTTTAGCAAAATGATTCTTAAATGATTATTCTAATTTAAAGATTCCAATTTTATTAAGTGTACGGCCCATTTAATCCTCTGCATTGCAAAAAATTTAACAACATCCGGCTGGTCATATAATTTATAAATTTACGCATTGGTTCTTTTTCTCCATGCAATTATATAATGGTCATCATTAAATTTCCACCCCTCATAATACAATAGGTAATATTTTTAATAATATAAGACATAAGAATGAGGCATGATCCGTCTCCAAGTTAGCAATAATTTTGCCAACCATTAGATATTCAAATGTAATCTTGCACCAAATTTGGCGAGTTATGGCTTGAGAGCGACGACCACCGTACCGTGTTTTATGTCACATCACTCACTAACTAAATCGAAAGGTTGTATTCTACTCACTTGTTTCAGATCCATAGTAATGGTGACCCATTCATACTGTTTACCATTCTGAAGGGTTGGGCTCTGCCACCAATTGTTTGTCCCGTCTATCGCATATTCGATGGGATGCTTCTTATCCGGATTGGAACTTCTCGCATCACATTCGCCGCACTGCTCCTGGGATTCTCTGTCGCGTTCATTTTTCCTGTCATCAAGAAAAATAAGTAAATATCGCCACAGAAATAAACAGCGGAAATTTTCTCTCTTTCTCGCGTATTTCATACTCTTTTTAAACTTTTATTGGGTCTTGTCACACTATGGCGTATTCAAAAAATATCTTGACTCAAAACTTAAAGCATTCGACATTATTGATCAAAAGAATGTGAAACTGGCTTACCGACTGAATAAAAAAAATGTCCAGCAAACCAAACAATCAACATCTAATATAACCATCAGATGATGCATTACCATGTGATACAGTAATTTCTCAATAACCCAGGAATTCAAACAACCAGAGCAGACGTGATGTTCTTATTGCTTATTGTCGAATGGCAACAGTCGAATGTAAACAAATCACTCTACAAACGTTTCAGATTGTTTCGTTACACGTTTCTACAGCAGCACTTAATTTACAGTTTCGCTAATTAGTAAAACCATAAAATACTATTAAAGATAATTGGATATGGATTACCAAAAACTCTATTTACTCAGAGAAATAAAGGAGCAAAAGAAATACGAAAAAAAAAAAAAAAAGACAGCAAATTAGGTTAAATTGAACTCGAAAAAAAATCTTATTCATCGTCAGATTGATAATCACTCTGACCTTACTTATGGAAACTGATGACCATATCTTGCTAAACTATCATCTCACAAAAATAGTTTTTGCATTATCTTAAAACAGAAAGAATTGCCATTCTAATGACACCCATTTCTTTTCTGCGCAATATTTTCTTTGTTTTTTTAATAAATTTTTTTATTGTGCAATTCTTAATTTTTAATGTTATGATGAAATTCAAATTCACTTATCAATACATTAAATCACGGTGTGTGTGTGTGTGTTTTGCCACTATTAAAATTAATTTTAAAAAAATGCTTTCTTTGGACATTAATTCCAAGACAATAGTTCCCCGCCCGCTGTTATTTCGAAGTATATATATATATACATTTTAATTTGCAAATATTTCAGTTTGTATTGACTTCTTCAATGAAATTCATGTCTTTCGGAATAATTTAATAACAAGATGATTTATATCATATTTCATGACATTCTTAATATTTAACAGCCGAAAAAGTCATTAATATACACGAACAAGTTGTTCGCCAAAAGTGGCTAATTTCTTTCACGTTGTATTATTGTATTTGTTGTACTAGTTATATTTTTTCATACTTTAAAATTCGTTTAACGCTGTTAGACTGAACATCTCAAAATTTATTTCCTTGGATTTGTTCCAAAATCCCTACCAGATTGCAAATTTTGTAACTGAACTTCCCCTCGGTGCGCCTTCTTCGTGTTTTCCTCCTGGAGGGCCAATGAATGCTCTAAAACTGAGCTGGTTCTCGGAGAAATTAATAAAAGTTGGATAACTATATTGTATTTTGACTTTTTAAAATTCTAAGGAAGACGTTTGGTTCGAAAAATTATCTCCCCTTCTCTCAGGGATGAAATCTTCTCATTTTTTTCTCCTATCTCAAATTTTTTGGGTTCATTCCAACGGGTTAATTCAGCTGCAGAATAGAGAAATTTCCATTATGGACACCCAGCAAACTGACGGGAATACATACAAAGAACATTTTAAATGTATCATGAATGATTATTAAAAAAAGTAATTTCCCCTTACATTTCTGATGAAATAATCTGAAAACGGTTCAAACTGACCCAATTTTGGCATCAATTTTCATTTCGAAATTTTTGGATTACTTTTTCAGAATGCTTTTTCAAGATCACTGTCTTTAAATATGGTAATGGGGTGCTTCCGTACGAGGCATAAAAGTCCAATAAATCATCCGCAGTTCATTGCAGATAGGAGTTACGGAATGATTCGTTTAGGTTTGCTAAACGTAATATAAAAACTGTTGGTAAGTATTTCCAGCGTGGTATTTTAATTAAATTCTGATGCTTAAACATAAGGAAAATGCTTTCATTTTAAAATTAGCAAGCTTTTCATTTTCTTTTAAAATACACGCCTAAATATAAATATAACAAAAATTTTTATAAGTCCTAACAGCTCTCAGCATTTTTCATTTGAAGTTAAAGAATTTCAAATATAATTATAAAACGAAAAACAACAAATTGTAAAAATAAATTTAAAGTGGTAAAATTCTATTCTAAAAAATACACCTAAAATTAACTATTACAGCCATTGGCGATTCCAATAGGTTTTATATAATTGAATAATTTACATTTTGATTTGATCTATGAATTTTTTTAAATTTTGAGTGCTATAAATAACTTTATTTTTTAGCGTTATTATTTTTGGTTATTACTAAAAATGACAAAATGTGCTTGATTTTCAAAAAATTAAAACTTGGAAAAATCGCTCTGAATTCCACATTCTTTTCTCCGGATTATATCTGTACTTAATTTAATAACTTTACGTATTTGGCAAACAGACAAGAACACAGATATGCATTCACTTTCATTCGTTGTGAATAAAAATTCTTAGATTAATTTCTGAATAATCGATTTTTTAATTTTAAAAATTTCCTCTCTGGTATCAGACATCCCTTTCTGTGTTGTATCTGAAAGAATATTATTTTAATTTTTATTTTTAAAGATTATTATTAAGACTCTTTTTGTTTTATTTACGATAATTAAATTGAAATTGGAAACATTTAAGTAGAACCTAACAACTAAAAATGGAATAAAAAACAACAAAGAAAGCATTTTTATCTATTTTTTTTTATTAAACTTCAAATATTTAATGTTTATTTGTACTTTGTAACATTTGCAAAGTATCAATTATTATTTTAAAATATTTTCCATATGACTTCTTTGTCTTTCGCAGCATTGTTACAAATTTAAATCATTTTGAAATACTGTATATCTTGATTTTCCTTTGTAATTTCTGATGATAAATAAAATGATAAAACCAATTCATCTCTCATAAAACACAATATAAAAATGATACAGTTATATTAAAAGACATGCCAATATATATTCAAATATTTATTGTAAATCACATCAAATTTTGCCAAATGTCACTCTTGTAGATTATGTTTAAAATGGTATAATCTCTTCTGGAAGTAATTCTTATCAGTAACACAACCGGTTTTCGAAAGATCATTGACTATCAGTTTTATGCCTAGTGCTGAAATCTCCTGTAAGGAAAAGCAATGCAATCTTTAAATATGTGCAATACAAAATCGCAGGTATGTTTCCTTTCTTACTTTTTCGAATGCAAGCAAGACACGTTTTATGTTTAGCTTTGTCGTACAATGAGCGAATCGACTCTATATTTCTCGATATATAACACTTTCATAATTTGGTCCGAAATTTAATATAATCTTAAAATATTAAAGAACTACAATTTTGATATCAGATGACACATGAAATTTTGTTTCGCTAGCTTGTCGCGTTTTGGAGTTCATTGACAGACACAGACATGATTCCAAGAATTCTCCTAGATAACATGACAAATGTTTCGGGTTAGATTCATTTTAATATCTTGTAGGACAAGTAGTAGCTCCTACGTAAATGCAATACATAAAACAGAAGACCCCCAAATCAAGGACCCTTGGCGTTTTGCTACTCCAGACAACCAGTAGTTAAGTCATTAATATTTCATTTCTTCCAGGAAAATAATCATATTTAATAGCCATTTTTTCTAGGTTTCGTGCAAAATTTCGAAGAAATAAGGCATATCCTCACCTGTACACATGTTCCACGAGCTTACAGTATACTTCCGGACCAGTTTCTCCACAAGTGGCGTTGACAGTAATCACAGATGATGATGCTAAATTGAATACGTTGGGAAACAATCCTTGAGATGTAAGATCTTCTGAAATAGAGAATGACTCTTCTTTTAAATCACATACACGAAACATGATGATACTGCATAAGTAAAGCGACCATAAGCTGTTGAGCTTTAAAAAATGTTGACATATGAAAGACAGTTATTTTGCAACTGATACTTGGTATATAAGACAAAAATAAAACCGATTCGGGATTATATTACAAATATTTCAGTCAGATTCGAAACACGCTTCTTCGGGATTTCGCAACTTGCTTCTGTTTGAAAAAGAGATTTCGTGGATTACTATTTAAAAAACTCCTTCTGCTAAGAGAAGAGATGTCGACTCACCCTCAGTTTGAATCACTTTTTGCTATTTTAAGTTGTCCATTTAATTTTTTACTCTTTCTTTTAAAGGACTTTTTCTTTTTTGACATCGTGGCACGGAACATTTCTTTTTCTCAATTTTGCTCCACTTTTCTCTCTTAATTTAACTAACTGTTTCCAGTATCTTTCAAATCCCCTTTTCCTAAATATTAAAAATAAAAAATAAACTCTTTTTTCTTGGAAGTGACCCTCACAAAAGTAATTAAAACCCTCGGATTCTCAAAATCAGGTAAAATAAAATTCTATTTAAATTTATTTGGAATAAAAAACTTTCGATAAAATTAACTCTGCTGTACAAAAAACATTAATATCATTTCAATTTTTTTAAAGTACAGAAATTATGCACCTTATTATTTTCGCGATGCCTAGGAAAACTAAACGACGAGGTGACTTTAAAATACGATGTCGCTGGCATTTAAAATTCACGTTTAGGTAAACTACATGAACGATATTCCTTGCTTAATTCCTTAACATTTGAGACGATAATTCTAAACAGTGCTCAAAAATTAACGCGAGATTCGAGTTTGTCATCATTCGTGCAGTAAAGTGTTGGCAATCCTATTATAAAACCATTGAACAGTTGATAGTTCAGGGTGAGTAAAAATGAAGCGTTACACGATAGGAAAACGTGTTCACACAAGATTTGAATTAATGAAAAACAGATTTTTTTCTTCTTTAAATTGTTATATTTTTATTGAATCATAAAGAAAGCAGGATAGGGTTATGTATGGAATAACGTATAAGACAAATAGCCTCCACGTCTTTCTTGGCACATACGCACTCTTTTGTCGAAATTTTTCATGACCATTTTGTATAAATGTGATTGAATTTCGTTCATGCAGCATTGAATTTCCACCTCCAATGCATGCGTGCTTGTGGGCTTGTTTGCATAGACTTTTGACTTCAAATCACCCAATAAAAAGAAATCCAATGATGTTACATCACACGATTTAGAGGAACAATTCTCAAAGTTTCGAACCGTGGCCACCAGACTTTCATTATTTTTGAAATATTGTTGAATGATGAAAACATGTTGTTCTATCGTGTAACGTTCCATTTTTACTAACCCTACACTAAATATAAATAATTATATATATATATATATATATATATATATATATATATATATATATATAAATGTTGTTATTACTTAATGTCGAATGGCAAAAGTCAAATGTAAATTGACGATCTTATGAATATTTGACTGCTTCATTGAAAGATTTTACAGCTGCATTTAATTTAAGTACTAATTAACTATTAAGTAGTAGTTAGAAAATACTAACTAATTAATTAAAGGAATTGCAAAATATTATTAAAAATATTCTGGAGATGGCTTTGTCGAGTTTACCAAAAAAATTATATAGATAGATTTAATCAAGGGAAAGGATCTATGAAAGAAATCAAGAAAGAGACTTCCAACAAAAAGTTTAATCCAACGCAAAGTAGGCTTAACAATCGTCAGATGGATATAGAATTAGTGCTCAAATCTTCCTAAACAATTACCTTATATTCATAATTACCTTATTATGTATTGTCTTAAGCTACAACAAATTACCTTTTCATTGATAACAATTTTACTTCTTCAGAATTTTATATTTCATTTTAATATTCTTTTAATAGAACTGAATTCATGTTTTTTTAGTCGAATTAAGTATCAAAGTGAAACGATTTTAATGCATTCCATAAATCATTTAACAATGTAAAAATCAATAATCTGGACGAACGATAGGGTCGCCAAAGACGGCTAGTTTAAAGTAAATGGAATTTAACAAAGATATAGAATTTGGGTTCAATGAAATTTATCTAAGGTGTTGCAATTTAGAGTAATCACATTCACATGCATATACGAAGAATCATATGAAAATTGAAGAAATTTCTGCAATTCTGATGGTCTTCATTATTTTCAGAAATAACCATAATAAAAACTCTTTTGAAATCACTTTATTTTCAATGAAAAATTGTATCAACCTAAATAAGATTTTTGCACCCCTGTTGGAATGTTCTCTTCTCGATTTTAAAATCTCGAAAAAGTTCCAAATTTCATAGAAATTGATGATTTTTGTATAAAGGTCATATTTCGAATTTCCTTTTCCAGATACAAAAATGGTTAATAGGCCAATGTTAGACAGATTTCCAAAATCTGCCACATATTTACAATTGTAGTGATAAAATGCAAGTCAAATTTCATTATTCTAATTCGTCAGGCTCCAGAAATGATAAAATTACAACAAAAGAAATATACTTTTCTGACTCAGAGACGTTTAAATTTCGAAATCTTATTTTTTGATAATTGCAGTACTTTTTCTATACTTCGTAGATGAAGCAGAATTAAAAATAGCATAAATGTATATTTAGGAAAGTTTTTTAACGTAAAATATTTTCGTTTTTCATCATAATGAAATTTAAAAGGACTTTTCTATCAAAAGAAATTTCTGCTTCTTTTATATTTATTTCGTTTTACGAATTGGTTTTAATTATTAAATCTTATCCTATTGGTTTTAATTATTAAATCTTATCCTTAAGGTCGCTAATAAGGAACCTCTTTTATTAAATAGCTATAAAATAATTTCACACAAAAAAATCCATTATTCTTTAAACACAGACCAGTTTTTACATCCTTGACGTGAAGCTAAAAGAGAATTGTATTTTCATATTAGCGTGCCCGCCCGGGAAAATTTCACTGCGACTAGTTTCGTGTTTTCTTACAAGGATAAGATTATTCTCCATTTGGAAAATCTTCGATGACGAAACAAATTTTAATTTTATTACACACTTTGACCTATTGTAAAGAAGAAATTTGTACAGCTATTTTTCACTCACTTCTTGAATGCTAAAAATTTGAAATTTAGAGAACTCAGGTGTTCTCATTGACAATATACTAGTTTAACCCATTAGTTGCACGATCTTCATTTGGTAATGTTGGAATTTTTTGTACACCATTCTGCGCTAAAATTCAATTTGGCATGTCTGACAATTAAGTTTTATTCTGTATAAATCAGACAATGTTGTGTGTATTTTTGTGTTTCGTTTCTTTACAATAAGCGAACAAATTTGAAATTTGTCTGTAATTTGAAAGGAAAAAAAGGGTCATATTTGAAGCATAATATTTTTGGCTCGGTTTTAATATTATAATCAAATACCGCACATTAATATGTAATTTAGAGGTTCTAGTAACAATATATTATTTATTTGGGTTTTTTTTTATTAATCATTTTATGATGACGACTTTCTTCAAAAATATCAAATATTTTTAAAACATAATTGGAATATAATTATACTGCACATATATATAACTTATCCAGCAAAAATTATATATAAAAAAATTGGGAGTTAATGGGTTAATATTTTCAAGGGTTATTTTATCAGATAATTGATTAATTCAACTAAATGTTGATTTCATACAACTACTTCCAAAGTAAATAATAAAAATATTTATTAATTATTTTTCAGAGCACTAAGAAAATTAAACATTACAAAATTATTTTTATAAAATTTATTCATTTTCCATTTTAAAATTTCCTTTGTTGATTTTAATTTCAATAAGTAGTTGCATAACGCAAAGAATTTTTTTTAATAATCAGAAGTTTAAAAAATATACATTTCTATAAAATATTTAAAACTTTCCAAACTATAATTCTATTTAACCGGAAGTATGCATATTAAAAAAAAATCTTCCGGAACAGAATTTGAAGAAGGAAAAGAATTTTTCTATCACTGCTGACTTCTCCTACAGAAAAATTAATAACCTCGATGTAATTTCCGATTTCTTTAATGAATATTGAAAACAGCTGTCGTAAATAGAACAGAGGTGCTCCCATCTGGTGCCTCCTTGGTCATTAAATCCCAAAACAAGCGAGGTCTCCCACCTACGTGTAGCCCAAGAACCTGTTGATCTTCGTCTTCGAAACTCACCTACTCTCCCCGATTTGGGCATGTTCTTGTCTCTCCCCACCCCGTTGCGTCACCAAGGTGGTTTCGAAGTCTTATCGCTTCCTTTTCGAACGTGCGAAATCCAATTTATGCAGCATGTAGGTAGCATGCGACGCAAGTGGGTGGCAGACGTGAAGAATGTCATTTCTCCATCGCAAACGATACGTTAATGAAATTGGGAAGGGGGGAGGTGCCGAGATGCGAAGTAACTTCATAATCAGCGATCTACATCTGTCTCGTAATGATGAAATTTCAATGCTAAGTACTTTAATAAAACCAACCCATTGTCTGGTGACATCAATATAACGCATACGGGATGCGTTCCATTCCGCAGTTTTAAATTATATATCTCTATTGGGTTTTTTAATTGAGTATTATATATAAATGTAATGACACTACATGCATCTATGTGGCTGACAAATATTTGATTAAAATAATGAATTAATTATCATGCAATCGATTGATTAAATTTTGGAAAAATTGATTTTAAAATGCTGTAATACTTTGAATAATAAATTATAAATTTAGAGAATAATTAAAAAATAAATATATATATTAAAATAAAAATTTATATTTTATGTACAATAATAAAGCGTTTAAAAAAAGATATTATTATTTTTTTTTTCTAGGGCCATTTTTCTTTCTCCGCTCACAACAATAATTGTGGAAGAATTGCGGGAAATTTTTACATAAACCGCAATAGAAAATGAGATGGGGGGGGGGATGACATCTTTGCATCAGCTTCCATCTGGGTTGCATGAAACAGTAACGAAACAGATGACCATTTACGTTTAGAATTGCAATAGAAAGAAAATATAAAGCAGCCCACAAATCAATGTCTTTCGAATCCCGCTCCGTGAACTTCGAACCAATATTTTGCTTTCCAGAACAAAGTAAATCGTTCCATTGACTTCGTTCTGAACATTTCAACAAGGGAAACGTTGTGCGGCGGATGTTTTGTGTATTTGTCTGCGAACAAAGCGGGTTGTGGGAGAGCGGCCCGACGCCAAGCTACAGAGACACAACAAGAGACAGACGTTGTTCGAAACGTACTCTGAAGAATCTTTCTTTCGTGAGTGAATCATACAGTTAGGTTCGCAAACGCTGGATGCCATTTCCATATTTTGAACGTTACATATTCAATTATCGAAATGACGCTTCCTCAAATTTGGCTTGGGCCTTTTCTTTAAGGTATGACTACGTTAAGGATAAATTGCTTGAAAATCTCTCTTATATTTTTGTATAAAAAAGACTAAACAAACATGTATGAAATCAAAATATAATAAATGACTATTTGATCACAAACAAAATATATCAAATAAATTATATGACAGAATGACTTTTTCAAATTAAAAAAATTACTTTTTTTTTTATTGTTAAAAAGATGTATGAAGCAAAAATGTTTTAATTTAGAAGTTTATCATATAATTTGCTTAAAATTCTGCAGATAGCTTAAGAAGTATATGCCCAGTTTTTGAACTTAAAAAAAAAATAAGCTGTACTTCTATCCACTCTTTAAATATTGGGATTCGACAGATAAATAACGGGAAATTTTCCGATTTCTTTAGCATTGTGAAACATTAAAACTATGGAATATTTTTAAATGAATAAATTAATATTCTCTAATTTAGGAGCAGCAGAAAATATTGAAAAAGTATACCAAATTTGTATAAAAAGTATGAATTATATTTTAATTTATGAGGTTTTCTTAAGAAAATTCTGCTAAAGTGTAGAATATGAAAAAAATAGCATTTAATGAAATAAAATAGTATTAAAACGAATACAAATGCAAATATAAATATCAGTGTTAATCCCCCCCCCTCTCTCTCTCTCTCAAAAAAAAAAGAAAAAAAGAACTTTGAAACAAAATTCCAATGGTTTATAAGAAAAAATGTTCAAACGTTAAGAATATTAATAAAGAAAAATTTCATATTTTCACAAACAATCCACCAGCAAGAAGAAAGCTAATAATAACGTTAATAGACGGAGCTAGTTTCATTTGATAATTCTTTTGTTAAAGTGTAACAGAACAGAGAAATGACTCCTTATCAAAAGTAAAACAAGTTTTTCCCCTATTCTCTTCTCTGATTATCTCAATAGTAAACATTTTTTCGTGTGTCATCGAACCTCGACATCTCAGGTGGGTGAGCTCACACCGGCGCCTACTCTTCTCCAAAACGTATAAAAACCTTATCTGAAGGCTGAAACTTGATGTCGCGAAGCCACTTGATGTGAAGACGTAAAAATATATCTATGGATGATCGCTTTTTTTTGTGTGTGTGTGAGTGTGTGTGTGACAAACAACGTTGTCTCACTTCAACTTGTCTTGGGCGGCTCCTTTCACAGTCGCAGAATATTGCTGAAATGTAACTTTTTTCACTTTCTCTTATACAAAGTATTAAGTATTATAACCGTCAAAAACTTCGAACTCGAGATTTTGGCGAATCTCTAGTTTTCAGACATCCTTAAGTCCGAAAAATGCATTTTTGGCATAACATCTGTCTGTGTCAAAATTAATTCAAAAACGCTACGAGGTGGACGGATAAAATTTGGTAT
>JAPMOR010103040.1:217933-234138 GCA_026543865.1 Argiope aurantia
AATTTTGATTCTGACACAGATTTTGGTTTCAATCCGTAGGAAAGAAAGGCTTTTAAAGCTCCAATTCACAGAGGGCATACATATAGAGAGTGTACGGGAAGGTTTTGGAGAGACATTTAACCGTTGGGGGTGTATAAAGCTAATCGCATACTTTATTGGTTGGAATAATGTCTAAATCCCTCAACAATTTGATCTTTCGACGCTTTCTTTTTTAATAAAAAAAACAGAGAAAAATGAAAGTAATGAAAGAGAATTACCCCTATTTCGATGAAGCTTTATTCCTCTCAAAGTATTGTGATTTCTCCATGTCCCCATTTCTTTCTGCTCAAGCATCCGCATCTGCAAATAATTCTCAGCATTTCCATTTTCTCAGTACGGCATTTAATTAACCCTTTGATTGCTAGCTGCTCTAAGCTGAAACACTTGGTGCGAATGGCCAGCAATAGGGATCGATGGAGACTGTTTACTTTTTCGCGCAATATGGATCTTCTCAGCGGCGTTTTAACACATTATAATACAGTGCACAATCCCATTACTATTACTTTGACCTCTCCAAAATGCATATGAACATTTTTTTTTCAAAATATATTGTTTATTCGCTAATAAAGTTTTAAAACGCAAAAATTTAATAAAGTACATATATTTGAAAATTGAACAAATAGCAAGTAAATAACACATATACTCTTTAAATAAACAAAAACTTTCTCTCTAGAGAGAAGAACAATAAGGAAGTTAGTATTCAATTGCTTATGGTAAATGGCAAAACAAGCTTCAACACATAATCCAACGTCGCATTTTGTGTACTCGTATGGACCGTCCCTCCTACTTTTGTTTCCTATAGGCAACATATTTACATCTTCTCGCCTGCAGCATGTAACATTTTCGAAGGGAAATAAGCATTCGTCAGACGAGATGGTAAGCTGAACGCAACCAAGTTTAGTTTGTTTAGTTTCATTATATTATAGTTTAGTTGTAATAAAGGAACCAAAGTGGCCAAATAACGAAATTTCATTTTTTCTCCTTACTAAGCAATGAGTTATGAGCTTTCTGTGAAGGTTGGATATAGGCGATAGAAAAAAAAATTCCTAGCATACACATCAGAACACAGCAATAAACAGCCAGTCTTTGTTGGATTCACATATGCGCCCATAAGACACATCGATGGTTTTTGCCGGACGCATACATTCGCCCATACGACATATCGATGATTTTTGCTGGACACATATATGCGCTCATAGGACACATCGATTGGTTTTGTTGGACGCATATAGGCGCCTATAGCAGTCACAGAGTTCAGAAAGTGCTGTAAGTGATGCAGCATTCAGCGAAAAGGAAACTGTGTTTGAAAGGAAGAATAAAGCAAACATTTTTTTTTTCAATTATTGCACATAATTTTGATATAATTTTATTTTTCAAGCAGAGGGTTGCTTTTTTTTCTCCATAAATTTTACAGACAAATACTCCAAAGTCTGAAAAAAAAGATGCATGGAAAATTTTTATAACCTCAATATTATTCTGTTCAACCGTACTTCAGATCGAGAAGAAACTGTGACTTAAAGGAGAGAAACAGAGATAGCATCGGAGAATAAAATATTTTAACATGCCAACCCTATCTGGGTGATAGGGTTGGCATGAGGTAAGGCATTTAGGCAAAAGTTCACATTTAGTGATGTTTAATTGAAATCTTCTGACTATCCATCTGTGATTCGCATCTACAATCTAATCACATGTTCTTTTCTGGACTACGATCACGACAGAATCACCTCCTTATCAGATAGTAGATCGAATCTCAGTTATGAATCACGGCAGCGAACATGTTAAATAACATCAAATACAAGGTTATGTTAACCACTTAGAATGAAATATAGGAAATCTGAATGAATATAAATTCGGCAGGAGCATCAGAAATTGCCTTCACACTTAAATAATGCTTATTGCAGCTGTTCGATTTCAAAAATATTCTAATAACTAAATGAGCATGATGAAATAGATAAGAACTGACCCATTACACTCGATAAAATGTTACTATTATGAGAATATTTTCTCATTCGTTGGATTTGTAGTTTTTTTACCGACATATTTCTTTTGGCGAGTAAGAAAATAAAGTTTTTAATCTAGCTCTTGTAACCGACCTATTCTCTGTTTAGATAATTTAAATCGAGCCTGAATTAAACTGCAAACCAAATTTCACCGATAAAATTTGTCAGCACGTTCTCAAATGACTGCCCGCTCTCAGATTCTTGTTATTATATGAACAGGTAAACAAGAATTCCCCACGGTAGCCTTCTTACAAAATGTGCTAGAAATCTACAATTTTAAGGTAATGATAGCATAATCATGGTTAAATGCGCCTTTGAGTGACCATGAATTCGTAAAAAAGATATTTACAGATTCGAGAGGGTGTAGATTCCTCAACATCTCGAAATCAGATTTTTTTCATGATTACGATATCATCCCTAAGTGCACTTACTATAAAGTAAAATGACCATGCAGGAGAAAAAAAATATTATTACGAATAGGAACCCTTAGCCAAAGTGTCTGGAAGCTCCAATGGATAGTACACTTATCGCAGTTCACGGATAGACAAGCCCTCCATATTTGGGAGATCACTCATCGATATTGCTTACTGAAATACAATAAACCTTGATCCATCCGACGGCTTCCACTGCGGGCAAGTGTTGTTTATGTAAAGAAAGTGATCGAGGGAACTCCCGAGAGCGAAGACGATCATTACGAGCAAGCCTTTCAACTGTGCTTAGAGGTGTTGATAAGATACCGCTCGGCGGAGGTCAGTCTTTTCGCAACGTATCATCCGCATTCTCCGGTAGCCCCGCGAATCATTTAAATCAGCAGGTTTCGTTTTAAGCTCGCAACATCCTTCTTGCACTGAACAATGGCTTATGTGTGCTCGTGTTAAAACACTTTTAAAGTTAATTATCTGCATTCATTTATTACTTTCTCGCATGCGAGAATGTAATAAGTATATTGCACACAAAGAGAAAAGTATTGTAATTTGCAAGAAATCCAGATTCAGATGAAACACGCATTTCACACCTTCCTTTATAGGAGCAAGGAAAAAAAAAATAGAATTATGTCTGTTTGATGGTCTGCAAAATGATAAATTTAAAAAATAAAAGAAAGTTAAAAGAATAAAATGAGGTTTTTGCCCTTTGTGCCAACACTGTAGCTTTCTATCAAATATAAACGAGATCGCGGCACACGTCTTTCTGATTGCCCAAATGCAGATGAATGCAATAATTCGCAATGATCTAGATGAATGAAATTTAACATGAGGATGTATCCTCGGTAAATAATATAAATTGGAATAAATTAGCCAAAGGATATATGTTTGTTTACTCATAGATTATGTAAACGAGCAAACGTCACAAATTACATATAATATATTAACTGCATCCTAAATTGCTGATGTGCGAGGCATTTTATTCCCGATTAGTCACAGGGAAAGAAGAAATACATAATCGACCCTCTTTATGAACACGACATACTCAGCATGTGAGCGAGAAAGTCTAGAGAAGACTGTCTTTATTTCGATTTATACAAATGATTGCATCAATCAGTTTCACGTCAGCACGATCCACAGATCCTATAAATGCGGTTTTATTCAGCAATGCAATTATCATTATTCTATCTCTTTGAAAATGATTTTTTTTAACATTGAATGCAAAAATAATTGAAGAAAACGAACTTCATATGCATACTTCCATGGAAATGTTCGCAACAAATCACTAAGCGCTATGTTTACACTTTCGCCCATAGTGAGACACGTCATTCAAATCCTAAGTAGTTTTGAAAGAAACAAAAACGATAAAATGCCTAAAAATTGCAGCCAGTTAAACAAAGTGACGATATCCCTCCACCGAGCCGAGAAAAATCACTTGACTGCCCATTTCCGGATCCGCCTCCACTCCGTTCGAACGATCTCATGAAGTGAACTTATAAGGTAAGCCGTGCTTCGAAACCTGTTGCATGTGGGCTAATACTGACATTTCGTAAGCAAAGGGAGAGCGTTCGATGGCAACTGCATTCATACATAAATTTTAATCTCAGCAAATAGCCAATGTGCAGGAAAATCAACGCATTTTCAAAAATAGATTTAATATTTTTAGTATATATAAATATTAAAATATAAAATCTTTTCCTCATTTCGAATTTCGTTTTTAATTTAAAATTGCGAGCATAAGTGGAAATAAACAATTTTGAAATCTCGGCTTTAACATTATAAAAAGTATTGCAATGTTGCTTTTAGTTGCTAGAATTTAAAATTATTATAAAAAATAAAATAAATCGTAAAAAAAAAATAATAAAAACTAAAAATATTACTAAGTCAATTCGAGTCGTTTGAGTATTAAGCTGGGCCAAGGCCTTATTATTAATGAAAACTTCTTGACGAGAAGAGATAGGTGGACAGAACTCAAAAATAAAATAATTATCAAGGAATATGAAAACTGTTGCTTTAGACCATAATGAAGCCAGTGTAAAATCGAATACAAAGGTCTGAATTTACACTCATAAAATGAGTCAAATGAAAGGAAAATGAGTAACAAGTCTATCTTCTATGAGGACCATCAACCACTTCGTGATCAGTTACGGCTTGTACTTCTAATAAGGAAAAAGTAGATTTTTTTTTCATTTATGTCAGATAAAAAAAACTGGTAGCATTTCGAGAATTATCGAACATAGGTTCACCGAATCCGCCATCATGTCCCGAGGATTACCAGAAGCGAAGAAAACACGAGCAAATGAAGCTAGTTTATTCCGTGGTGCGATTCGTCATTCAAAACAAAGAGGGAGGAGGCACAGCTGCACAGCTTCTCCATTCATTTCGAGAAGTAACATCCGTCCGTCAGCCGTTTCAATCCATCACTTTTAATTGTTTCAGCACGAATCCGGTAAACAGAGAAAACGGAAGTTGTTTGCTCGTTCTGCATTTCTTTTGCTTTCCAGCAGAGAACGAGAAAGTGTTGGAATCGTCATAAAATTCAGACTCGGTGTTTTCATAAATCTAGTCTACATTTTTCACTTTCTCATTCACGTAGAGAAAGTATTTTTTAAATGCAATATATATATATATATATATATATATATATATATATATATATATATAACTTGAGATTTGGACGAATCTCCATGTTTTAAACTTCCCTGAGTTCGAAAAATGCATTTTCGGCATTCTATAATTATTATTTTTCATTATTTTTATTACTTCTTCTTACTTTTTTTAATTAGCTTTGTCTGTAACAAAGATAACTCAAGAAAGTCACGAGACAGACGGATGAAATACGGAATATACGATCTTTACACCAAATTTGTAGCTTTCTATCAATCTTGAGCAAAATTTATTCGGGCGAAGTCTGTCTGTCAGACTGTTCAAATGTAAATGAATACGATAGCCATAAGCCGAAGAGAGCAAGAAAGATAAAATTTGGTTTACGGATGTAAGAGCTGGAGCGCAGTTATCGATCCAATTTTGAGCCAAATCCAAAAAGGGAGTTCGTCGATCCACACTTTCAGAAGCACGTAAATGAGATTACTAGAAAACGCAATGACTTGGATGCATCAGATTTGGTACACGATTGGTACCTGCAATTGTAATTCAATATCAAATTTTCATTTCAATCGGTATTGAACAAAAAACGCAAATTCATCTTTATTAGAAAATATGCGATAAAGTTTTGGGGAGACTACTCTCGCGGTTTAGATCGCGGTCTCCCAATCGCTCAACTTGCTGATGGGTTCATATTTAGATATTTCAACCGAAAATGAATGTAGATAAGCAAATTTGATTACGAAATAAAATGCTGAATTTTATTTCCATAGATTGTTTTGTTTATCATCTTTCAACGCTTCCGTCATCTAATCAGGTGACATCTTGAAGTTTAGAAAGACAATACTGTCGAAATGATTCGATTAAAAATTCCTAGAACACTTGAGATATTCGTAGATACTACGCAATTTATGCATCGAATTATAACTTCTGTAAATGACAAATTTACTTTATTTCATGAAAAATATGGTTATTCGATGCACGAACTATAATCGGGACTTCAGTTAAAGGGTTATGCTGTCGTGTCTAATTGTAGAGGAACGAACATACTGAAATCGGCACTTTTCAAATAAAAATACATACCAAATTTCATCCTTCAAGCTTTTTGTCTTTTTGTTATCCTATTTACTGAGACACATCATTCTGAAAATGGTGTTTTCGAACTCAAGAAAACTCAGTGACACGAGACTCTTCAAAATAATGGGGTAAAATGTGCCGACGGCTACAAAACTGTCTCTTCACATTTCTGTTTTTCGTTTTATCTCTCTTTCTTTGTACTTCCTATGCGCAAAAGGAAAAAAAAAATCAAATGTTTTTGTTTTAAAGAATATTATTCAATTAATACCATCTGATGAGTTCCACATTAGAAATTCTTTATTAAAATATGAATTAGAATAAAGTTATGTAGATTCGAATTCCTGCTCACGCACATAAACAGCTCAAAATTTTTTTAAGAACAAGCCTCTAGAATGGGAATCAAAAATTATAAAAGCAGCTCACTCTTACGAATATGAAGACGGTTTACGAGTGTCAACCCTTTCCCCAGTGAAAGTGAGCTCATTCAGAGCTGATGAGACCATATGATGAGCTAGATGGATAAAATTTGGCACACAGATTAAATATCTTTAGTATAGATATCAACCAAATGTTGAGCTAAATCCAAAAAAGTGGTTGGCCGTTTGTCGGTCTGTACTTTCAGAAACATAAAAACGCGGTAACTCAAAAACGCAATGATTTAAATAATTAAATAACGCAATGACTTATAAAATTTATATGTGATTTTAAGCTTAGTTTTGAATTCAATTTCTGTTTAAATCGAGCGGGAAGAACGCGTCTAAAACCCAAATTCGATTTTTAGATATTTTTAACCCATGCATATGGATTAATCGTCGAAACACTCACCAAGGATCATACCACAGATTCAGCAAAAATTCTAGATTCAAGCCCAAGGTTAACATTTCGTAAATATCGTACGCCGATGCCATTTATTTAAGACACTCACTGGGATAATATCTTTATGAGAGAGTACGCGAGAAAGTTTTGAGGAGACAACTTTCGCTGCTTAACGTCTGAGATTTCAAACTTATCCAACAACACTTTCAATCGCGTGCTTTTTCCAAATTTAAAATAAAAGTTAAAATAACGCTTTCTTTGGTCATTAATAGCGAAGTAGAATTTTCACTTCCACTTCTATTTCATAAGTTTTGATTTGCATAAGTTATCATTGTTTTCGACTCATTCCATTTCATTCATATTTTTAAGTCTTATCTAATAGCAAGGTGAATTTTTTAAAGTGTGTTTTGCACATTATTATGTATTACAAGTCGCCTGGCAACGATTGCTTTCTCTTGAAGTTTAAATCGTCGACGTCCACATTTTTTGCTGCCAAAAGGGTTCTTTCTGCCAGTCACGCATGATTTATGTATTGTGTGCGTACCTCGTGAAATATGCGGTCATTTTGCGAATCAACGATAGTGCAGAAATGAGTGGGCCATTTTATGCATCCTGTATTTTCATAGGCAGCGACTTTTCCATCGCCGATATCTAACAATGGGTGCGAGAATGTCTGAGCAGATGGATCTTATAGCATTTGGACGCGCATGGTTCTTTTTAGTGGACTTGTTCAACATGATGCCACAGTGGCGATGATTTCAAACAAGCGTTGATCTCATCAGAGTACGTTGAACGTGGACTGACGGGATAGGGACACCCCAATTACCTAGCGTTATGAAATATACTTTACAACCTATTCTCATATCTATCAAATACACATATAAAATTTCATGAAAATCG
This sequence comes from Argiope aurantia, assembly GCA_026543865.1. Classification (NCBI taxonomy): domain Eukaryota; kingdom Metazoa; phylum Arthropoda; class Arachnida; order Araneae; family Araneidae; genus Argiope; species Argiope aurantia. Next base: position 225,792 of record JAPMOR010103040.1, read on the forward strand.
GTCGAGCCGTTTAGGAGGGGTACGAACACAAACACCGTGAAAAGAGATTTCTATGTATTAGATTCAACATTTGAAAAGATCACTCATCGAGATCTTTTTTTTTTTTTTGTGATACTTCGCATAAAACAAAGCAACCGGCAGGGGTGGAATCTCCATAACTTTCTCCAATGACGGTGTTATCCAAGAGCATTGGAGCACAATAGTTTCAAAATATTAATCATTGGCATAAATGCAGCACTTTAACTGAATCTCTCGTCTGATCCTTGGCGGATTTTTTTTCTTTGGCGATTCATCCCTAACATGTGGTTAGTAGAATCTGAAAAATTAAATTGGCTTTAGATGCATTTTTCCTACACTGATTGAAAACAAAATTTAGCGCAGAACTTAAAAGAGAGTTACAAAAACCAAATTTGATATACAGTGGCTCAAAAAATGGAGAGTACACTTTACTTTTACTCGAGAAATCCGACTTTCAATATAAATAACACAATACCGGGAAATGCAAACATGTTTTTATTTTTACACATAACAAATGGTTTAATTTAGAGTAAAAGTAAAGAAAAATCAACGAAAAACTTGGAGAGTACACCAATGAAATTTTTGCAATATCATGCATAGAAAGAAAGTGTCACTATTAAGTTGCATGTCTTTTGGCTCTTATAGTGGTCTCTAAACGTCCTGGTACCAATTCGACCTATTTTTGGTAGTATCTGAAGATATTTTACTCCATTCTTCTTGCAACACTGGTTTTAAATGGGGTTTGTTTCTAATTTGTGTTTTTGTACCACTGCTTCGAGTATGGCCCACAGATATTCAATGGTATTGATGTCGGGGTACTTTGGTGATGTGTGTAACTGCTGTTTCCATTGAAAAAGACACCATATTTTGACGTTACGTGCATTCTGTTTGGGGTCGTTGCCCTTCTGGAAAAGGGAATTTCCATCTAAACCCAAATTTTTAACACTTTCCTTTAGATTTCTGCGACCATATAGTTCATCCAACTTGTTACAGAAACTTTTCAAATCACAGGTAGAAGAAGTGTAAGTGCAGAAACTGTGCGAAATGCCATTAGACAAGCTGGATATAAAAGTAGTATTATTAGAGAGAAACCTTTCATCAGCTTGCAAATTCAGAAAAAGCATTTACAGTTTGCAAAAACTCATCAATTGAAGACCAATAACCTTTGGAAGAAAGCTATATTTAGTAATCAAAGAAAACTCAACCTTTTTGGCAGTGACAGCCATCGTACTGTATGGAGAAAGCCTAATACTGCTTTGCATCCAAAAAATTTACGTCCTACAGATAAGCATGATGGGGACTCCGTCATGATTTGAGGTTACATGGCTTCACCCGGGATATTAAATTTAATTCTTATAAATGGTATTATAAATGATATGGTTTACCTGTATATGCTTCGCAGCAATCTAAAGGAAAGTGCTAAAACTTTGGGTTTCGATGGAAATTTCATTTTCCAGCAGGACAACGACCTCAAACATACTGCACATAACGTTAAAATGCGTTGTCTTTTTCATTGCGAACAGCAGTTACCCACACACCGCCACAGTACCCCGACCTCAATACCATTGAATATCTGTGGGTCACACTCGAAGCAGTGGTTCTAAAACACAAAATTAGAAACAAAAACCATTTAAAACAAGTGTTGCAAGAAGAATTGGGTAAAAAATCTACAGATACCACGAAAACTGGGTCGAATTGGTACCACGACGTTTAGAGGCTATTATAAGAGCCAAAAGACATGCAACTTAATAGTGACACTTTGTTTCTATGCGTGATATTGCAAAAATTTCATTGGTGTATTCTCCATTTTTTGAGGCATAATTCTGCATATGTTTATTTAAAATGCTTCTGAAACTTTTCAATTTAGAAGTTTTTCGTTGATTTTTCTTTATTTTTACTCTAAATTAAACCATTTGTTATGTGTAAAAATAAAAACATGTTTGCTTTTCCCGGTAATGTGTTATTTATATTGAATATCGGATTTATCGAGTAAAAGTAAGATGTACTCTCCATTTTTTGAGCCACTGTATTTTGCCTTTTTGAAACATCGCTTTTGCATGTTTTTTCTAAAAATACAGATCGACAGACGATCAACCCCACGTTAAATGTGACTCGAAAATGGATAGATGTCTATATTAAAGGTATTAAATTTGTGAATCAAATATTATGCATTTAGCCCCCATCGTTTTATAGTTATTGTCTTAACTTATATTCGAAAAGTAAGACAGACAGACTTCCTCCGAACGGACTTCGCTCAAAATCTGTTCGAAATTTCCAAATTGGTGTAAAGACAATATAGCAAATTTCATCCGACCAGCTCAAACCGTTTTTAAGTTACCTTTAAGTTAAGGTACACATAATGCCAAAAATGTGTTTTTCGAACTCAAGGATGCCTGAAACATGGAGATTCGTCAAGAAAAAGAGGGGGGGGGGCAGAATAGGGCAAAATGAAATGTATGATCAATTGCAATTCGAAGATATTTTCTGCAAAGCAACAAACAGAAGGAATCACTTTCTAAATATTAATAAAAAGCGTGGAGAAGTGCAGCCAGTGTGATGATGAGGCAGAGAAACTTCTCCGCATTGTTGGACGGTTGATAGGCAACTCTGAGTCATCAGCCCGCCTTGATAAATCGGTATCGGTGAGCACTTAGCTTAAAAGCATGTTTTACACAAAGGAGATATACATTCGCATTTTTTCGGGATGATTCGATGGGAAAATAGATGAGCAAAAATGCAAAATGGCAGAAAGAAAGAAAAGAGGCTTGAACATTACTACCGAGACGGAAGTTTGCTGGATGATATTTTTTCTGAACAGTTTCAATATACATTTTTGTGTTTTTTTATTGTGAATGATGTAGTAATAAAATGTAAGATTACTTAAGATCCATTTTGTGGACTTAGAAATTGCGCAATTTGAAAAATATGAAATAACGACATTTGTAAACTAACTGACGGAGAAAAATGTATCGTTCTGGAAAAATGTTGAATGCGAATAGCCACGTATGTATGTGTTTCCAAGCTCTCCATTTTGCAATAAAAAGTGAAGAGAATATTTCAATGCAATTTACTGTCAGAAAATCTACAGCACGCTTACTCAAAATTGAAGATGGCATTTATTGTAAATATTAAAATAGCAGCTTTTGTCAAAAAAATATGCAGCCAAATTAAACAATCAACCACCGAGACATTTAGTAAACCAGTCTTTCCGTTTCTGGCACAAATCGATGCGAAAAGGGCAGCGGTGGGCAGGTGGTAAGGTCTCGGTTGCGGAACCGAAAGGTTTCATGTTCGAGAAAACCACTTCCACCGAAGAACCGTCGTGTAAGCGGGTCTGGTGCACGGTAAATCCATCGGGGTCAAACGCTCTTCAGCTGGTGGGGTGTGGAAGTTTGTAGAGGGAGTACCAGTTCAGAGGTCGTCCTCGACATCTGACGCTGTTCAAAATGACGAGGTCCGTCCCAAAATAGTCCTCGTGTTGCTTTAAACTGGGACGTTAATATAAGTAAACTCGACGCGAAAAACCTCTGTGAGCAGAAAGTAGTCTGAATTTTCTCGCACATTCTCCAATAAAAATGTTAGTCTCCACTCTTCGCATAAAATAGTGGAGACTGGGTAAGATTGTGAATACCATGAATGCTTAGATTTTTATTTTCACGTATAAAAATTGCCTTTCCACAGTTTAGTTAAGAAAATAAGTATTTGTATATGAAGTTCATGCCGCATCTGTGAAGGATCGATCTTTGGTGCAAAATTGAGTGTTTACAATGAATCGAGCTAGCGATCTTTTTTCGAAGATTAATCGCTGATATGCGATTAACACATGTCAAAAAAGATATGCACTGTTGATGCTTTTTTCGAAACCAAAATTTGACACAATTGTAGTTCCTATTACATATCAAACATATTTATTTATTTAAGGTGAAGAAAGAAGCAATGAAAAGGAAATGCTTTGGTCCTTTCATTCATATTCTTGAAATAATCGGAAATTGGCATAATAACGATTTATTTGTTGGGCCCTAGAATTTTTATAATTCACTTAGGAGTTCCAACAGTCAACTATTTCATTACTTAATTTCATTTTTATTTAGGTTGATTTTATCTAGGATTTTGCAATCTGAGGCGGAATGAACCTCATTGCTGTAACTCTGCGACGATATTGTAAAATAATTTAAAATGATTTGCAGTCAAACAAAAATGGTTTTCAATTTCTGTTTTACTATAATCGGAATCTGTTTTAAAAACATATAATACATGAGAATTTTCCCATAACTAGAAGGTAAAAGTAAAAAACCCTCATCATTCTAATACTGCAGTAGAATCATCCGAGTTCCATTCTAGGATAAAAAATGGTTGATCATTTTCTGGATGTTATAATTTTGCATCTTAAAAAAAAGATTTACGAAACAGAAAGCAAATATGAGTTTATTAAATATATTAATCATGGCGAGGAATAACCTCATACCTACACATGGAAATAAATTAGAAATACTGAAAGAAATGACTTTCACAGATTTGCCAAATTATAATTTTAATATTTTGATTGCAGAATACTGGTTAAAAAAATTACAAACACAACAGATTACATTAACTGCCGTAGTAGCTTTACAAGAATAGAACGCATATATTTTCCTGAATATCCATAAAGTCTATAAAATTTTAGTCATCTTGCCAGTTACGAAATGTTCCAATGAAACCATAAAAAAAACTTTCAATTATAAAATATTTCTTAAAAAATACTACATTTGAAATGAGTTTAAATGAATTCTTTAATACATATATAAAAATGCAACTGAAAGTAAAAATAGAAGTCTTAAATATATTGAACTAACAGAAACGACGAATAAATGTCACTTTGCAAAAACTAAACTGAACAGGATTTTTTATTATACTCGCATTTCTTTAACTATTTTTTAAATTGTGATCATTTCTTTACTCATTAAATGGTTTTTATCAATCTTTCAATGATGTTGAATTCCACCGCTTCTGGCAATTATATCCATTCGTGAACAGTTTTTAATGGAAAAAATTAGATTGATGCAACTTTTTTTTGTTTTTATCTAATAATTCTAAAATAAAGCAATTACTTCTTTCACGTCCATGTCAATATACGAACTCAAAATAGTTTATAGGTACGCCGGTGAGCAGAAGCCTCTATATCATCCACCCTCCCCCTCCCATTGTCACTACGATCTTAAAATAGAAATGGTTTCGAAATCTATTAAAAAGACTTCAATAAATAATTCGTAAAAAATATCTCAAATTCACAATGAAGCATCAGAACAACCAGCCTACGATTCCGCTATCTCTAGCTGAAGGAAAAAAGCAACACCAGGAATTTGATATTATATCTCTATAAAATGACGCAGAGTAATCAGAATCGATGCTAATGTGCTCGATCAAGTATTTTTGATAAGTTACTCAATTCAATACCTGTCTCAAATTTATTAGTCGTATCTTATAACAGCAAACGGTATCAAAAATAAATGAAAATAGTTAAATTTTCGGCAAAAGCCGCGCGCAACAACAATCACAATAAAATTTTCTAATCTTCAGATAATTCTTTATAAGCTTTTTATGTATTCAATAATTTTATAAAGAGCGAGCAAATGTTTGTGGTTCGTTGAAGGTCGAACTGCATGTCATTGGCATGGTGAGGACGTTTTTTGAAAAAAGGTGTCTCATCAATTCGGTTCAAAATCACAAGGCCCGTCCTCAAATAGCCCTCGCGTTTCTTAAAACGCGAAATTTACTTTACTAAACCAAACTTCGAAAACGAAAATCGCTCACCATAAAATTATTTTAGAATACGTACATCTTTTCTTTCAACTACGAATAAAACAAAGTATTTCAATTCCTTTGTGAAATGCAAGTTCATTTTCACAATTACAGTCGAACACAGATCAAAAGTCGCAGTCATTGCCAACATAAATTCCAAATTCACCACGTTACGCTTTGTAAACAGATGTTATTCCTAGTGAAACACGATCATTTGGATCTACAGATCTCTGCATCCAATTAACCTCAATTCCGTGAAGATTAAGGGGACGGTCCATCCCCAGGGCGTGCCGAATCGACAGCAATCCGATGTTTATGACTCCTTCGATAACAGAGGGCTCGAGAGATAACACAGGCGCTCTGTCTGCCCGTTCTTTATTTACTATTTGGAGATGATAGCTATCTCCCCCATCTGAGAGCTTATTTATTGCGCTGCTCTAAGCTCGGTTGGGAGAATTAATAAAGGAACCCAAAGCTGATGAAGTGTTTACAATGGAATCTTAAGCACGTGTCATTCATTTTATGCGTCAACAGAGATTCAATTTCGAAACACTACGCCATCCAATTCCGAGATTATTACCGTTCATTTAGAAAATGAGCGCGATGCATTATTTTGCATTTGTGCCGTTTATTTGTACAAACACATATTCTGAAACAATTTAAGCAGCGAATCAAAAACATAATTTGACATTTTGCTTGTTTAACAACTTAACCAGTAGGAGTGGTTACAAGACTTTCAAACTCCTTAATAGAGGTGTTAGCCACAGATTGTAGATTTAAAGCAAGGCCGTGAAATCCTCGAGTGCTCAGATTTCAATTTCAGAATCCCCCACATAAGCATTTTGGGCTCCGCAGTATAATGAAGAAAAAGAACTTACATTTTGATTACTTTCTTTTTAATCGGTTATAACCAAAATTTAGCTCTGAACTACAATTTTAACAGGATCACATATTAATATTTCAGTTATCTAAACTGCTCCGTATTTGACTCATCACGTTTATATACGACGGTCACCCCTTGACGGATTTGGTTCAAATTATGATGAAGATCACATGCAAAAGGGGTGTTCTAAATTCTATCCACATAAATTTTTACGTTTTGCAGATATCATGTTTACATTTATTTGGATAGCTAGACTTCATGTAAATGGATTTCATACAGAATTTAATGAAAATCTACAAATTTTTGTAGAGGCTACACACCAAATTTCATCCGGCTAGCTCAAAGTTATCCTTTTTTGAGTCATCCTTTTCACAGACAGAGAACTATAATTTAAAAAAGAAATATGTGTTTTTCGAATTTAAGGAAGTCTGAAATGAAGAAATTCGTCAAAATCTCGAATCCGAATTTTTTTGACAAATTGGATTCAAACTCATCTTATACAAGGCAAATTCCAATCCAACTCCTCCCTCTTTCTCTCTCTATATATATATTTGAAAAGTTTACCACTCCCACAGGTTTTTATTATGATTGAGCATTCAAGCATCATATTAAAACTTGAAGTTTATAATTAACCCCTTCGGATACAATGACGAGTTTGATTCGCATCGAATCATTGAATTTTTAATATGCAAATTATTTTAAATATGCAATGAAGTGAGTATTTAATTTAATTCAATTTAATTAAAATACAAGTCAATTAAAATCAGTGTAATTTAAATCAATGTAAAATCAATTAAAATCAATGCAGCTTAAAATCAATTAAAAACGCTTCAATCTCCAAAATGCCCCTCCTATGTTATTACAGAAATTAAAATAACAATAAATATCCCGAATAGGATTATCAAATAGGGTTAATCATCTAATCAGGAAGTTAAGTAAATTCGTAGGTCAAGAGGTTGATAGATATTGGAAATGAGAATCTGGAGTGAATTTTATTAAATGCATTCACAATATATCCAGTTATTTAATAAAATCCTTTTCAAGAAGATCCAATGAAGATTTTTTGACCCAAAAAGTTTCCTTACGTTATTATGATAGTACAAAATTCTTGAAAAAATAGATAAAAAATTTTTTAACGATTCTCGTTGTAAAATTTTTATATAAATAGTTAAAAAAATTCTCGAAAAATGTCTGTATACTTATAAAAAATGACTGAAAGAACAGTAAAAATTCTAACTTACATGGTCTTTTTTTTGAATTAATATTTTTTTAGAGCATTTCAATGTAAGATAAGGAGGAAATCGAATCGCACGAGATGCATCGATTCGGTTGGATTTTACTAATGTAATGAAAACGAAAATACGTAAATAAAAATATTAGAGAAACGATGCATCGTCATAAATTTGTCACAAACAGGCGATCTCGAGAGAAGATTTCGATTGAAGCAAATCCGAAAATGAAGCTCTACAGATTTCAATTTCATAAACCATGCAAAAATTCGGTGAAGCCATACTGAAAAGAGAATAACATTATCAATGATTTGGTTTTCGCTATAATTATTTATTGAATAAAAAAATATAAGGATTCTTTGTCAGTTTCTTTTCGAAGATTTTTTTAAAGTGCAAAGACATTTTTAAAATACCTTACACAGTAAAACCTGTTTTTGAG
>JAPMOR010103040.1:234238-264249 GCA_026543865.1 Argiope aurantia
AAATTACGATCTGTGGTTGAGTGAATGAAATGCATGAATGAAGTCTGTCCCGTAAAAAGGGTTGTGACGTGTGTAGTGACAAAGTCCTACTCTTGGCCCTAGTTGACGCCACTAAAACAAGAGATGCACCCTATCGGCTTAAATCGTTGCCTTCGTAACAGCGGGCTTGTTCATGGCAAGTGCCATAAGAAACAACAACAAACCTGTTTTTAGGGACCACATAAAAGAAACCACACACACACACACACAAATATTAGAAAATATGCACTTAGAAAATACGTCAATTATTTAAGAAATACACGAAAAAGTGCATCCAAGCAAAATAAATAATTAAATTACACATGGAAATATTTAAAAAAAAACATTTAATTTCTCGTTGTACACATGGAGAAGTTTTCAAAATGCGCATTGCATAATTCACTGCTATTCGTCGTAATCCAAAACGGAAATGGAGTGCTAGTCTGTTTACTATTACAATTTTTGTTTCTCTTTTCACCTTATTTTTTTTTTTTTTTTTGGCTACAATTATTCATTTTAAGAGCGTATGTTTAAAAATGAAATAAAAATCATAAAATCTATATGCAAATAGAAACAAAAGTAATTAATTCATTTAACTTTAATCTCACAATGAAATGAATCCTTAATCACGTGAATCGTGGATAAAACTCGGAATACGAAGCGTATGCTGCTAGCGCGTCGAGCGAAAATGATTGAATGTGCATTGATGGAGGACCGTTTAAAACAAATGAACATAGCGTCTTGAAGTGTAAATGTACATGTAAATTGATAGAAAATATTACAATGGTGCCAACGCCGTTGAAATTAATGTACTGCATTAAAAAATCGCACCACAAAACAAATCGCATAAAAATAAAAGCGCATAAAAAAAGGACCGCACAAAAAAAGTGGCATCTATTTCTTTATTATTAGCATCTATATATTAATTAGCATCTATGCTGATTTATTCTATGCATTCCCAAACAAAAAAAATAAAAATCTATGCCGATGTACTCTTTCCGAAACAAAAAAATAGAAAGGGGAATAAATTCTGAAATTCTGCATCTTGAATTCAAAGAAATCCGAATTCCAGTTACATCAGGACTGCAATAATTGGTTTAGTCCCGCCTGTTGGCCGGAACTATTTCCATTTTCACTGAGGTATTTAGATTTTAATCAGATTTTTGCATGAAAAAATAACTGAAATGGCGTTAAAAATAAAAATCGTTTGACAAATTGCTATATAATTAGATAGAGAATATAATAAATAGGTAATTATGTAAATGTAGCAATTATTGAAGGTAATATTCATTCAGCTATATAAAATAGCTTCAAAAAACACAAAGACACAGAAGAACTGTTTTCTTTCTATTTCAGTTTAAATAAAATAAGTGAAAAACTTGACACTACCATGCAATTTCCCTACATTAGTACTAGATTTGTATTTTCAAACCGAAACAAAAAATTATATACAATTCAGCATTTTTCTTCATAATTTTTTCCCTAAAATTTCAAGATTATTCGACAACAAATACTTAATAAGTTTTCGTAGTTATTATAGGAATTGCACTATATGCGATTCCGAACATTTTTTCAAAATATCTTGATTGGGAAAATATTGTTTGGAATAAATAATAAAAAAAAATCCTAAATTTGATAATTAAACTTAATAGTAGTATAACGTATCTAAAATACTAGCCATTCTCTTATAAAACTAACTATAAAACAAATTAACCTAACTAATAAAATTTAATAGCTATTCTCCAAGAACTTTGAATGGTATATCTTGAATTTATGCGACATAATCGAATGAATTCATATTTCATTCGATCAATATAAATTCGGTGGAAAACTTTTGAAATGGGTTCGAATTCCACAACGCGTATTTTACATTTAACAACCAAATAAGTAAAAAGAGAAGCCTTTTTAATATTGCTTTCTAATTTATGAGATATTTATGTCTAAGTTACTTGAAATAGTTTCGTTCTGTTTCATATTTATTCTCTTGCATTGCAGATTTTAAAAAAATGTTATAATTTTATATAATATAAATGCATAATTATTTTTTATATTAATGGCGCAAAAAAAAAAACAGAATAAATTGCCATGTTGGTAGACATAGTAGCTTATTTCACAAGTAGCCGTACCAAGAAACAAACTGGGAGTGCTTGTGATTTGATGAACAAATGTTTTCTTCAAATATAACTCTGAATTTAATTCAGACTTGGGAATTATTTCTAAAGTACAAAATAGAAATAACAAGTAATATAGCACACGAATTTTTCAAAGTTCAATGCATCCCCTTCCACAAAAGAGTCGCTGATTTCAGAAAAGGAAACTAGTCATAAATTACAAGTATTGCAGAAAAGAAACTTTTCTTTTTATCATTCCATATGACGCAAAATTTAATTAATTTATTTTTAATTTCCATTTACCTTTTCATTTTTAAAAAAAATATATATAACCGCCTATCACCAAAAATGTTTCTTAGCATGCGAATTTAATAAAATAAACCAGCTAGTGAGATCTTCCAGAAATGTTTTCGCATATTCTCTACTAAATATCTATTTACTTCAAGGTCATTGGTGAACCATACTTACGAAAGAGCCTATTAGAGTGCCATCTTTTTTTGCTGACAATTTTTTTTGTTGGGATGCAATAATTACACAAGCTTTTGAAAACTAAATGTGCATTTTGGTCTTATCTCTTATTTCACTGAAATAAAAATGTATCACAGAATTGCAATGATAGTCACAAAATCACGTACTAAATTCCATACATTTAAGCTGCTGCGTTTTTATGAGTTATCGCGTTTACGAACTCGTGAAAGTACAGACTGTTAGATCATTTTAGCTTGACGGATTTTGTTTCAACTTAGATGCAATCTGCACTTTAGATGTTCAATCTGTGTGGCGAATCTGTCTGTCTAGCTCTTTCTGTTTACTGGTTACCACGTTAAGTTATAATCGGACAGCCGGATAATGGTTCAATGGATTTCGTTCAAAAGTTGAGAAAAGTTGAAATTTAAGGCACAATCCATCGTATTAAATTCTATCCATCTAGTTCCAAGTGTGTTTGATTTCTTATGTTCGCAAACATAATTCCAAAAATGTGTTCCTCGGATTGAAAATGTGAAGATTCCTCAAAATCTCGAATTCAGATTTCTGATGATGGCAATACTTTTCCTTCGTTTGTTTGCAAAAAGTTCAGGTGTGACTGAAAAGTTGGTTTAAGAATAAAATTGAGATTCTATATTGAACGGAATTGCAGTAATAATAATAATAACGGCCCAGAAACAGTTAAAATCTCTAATAATAATAAAAATGAATGTGTGTTGGTGCTCTATAGGAGAGACCGCTTGACCTACAACCACAACATTGACAACATTTGTCCATTGTAGGGTGAAAATGTGTACATCGGTTTGAATTTGTTGAAATTTTAATTAGAATTTTAATTTTTTTAAAATTTCGTTAAATTTTGGCGTGTTTTCATGATAAATTCTGAAAATGTTATCGTACAAAAATAAAATGTATACCTTTACAAAAATTTTTTTTAAAAAAAAGCCTTTTTAATGATACCAACTCCCGAAATTTCTGCTGAATGTTGGTTTTTTAAAAACATATTTCTTTACCTAATTAAGAAGCCCTGAAGCTTAAATCGTTTTCAGTGCTGCATCAACTTTCTGGTCGTTTGATTTTCTTCCGTTTTTGAAAGTTAAAGAAGAAGAATTTTGCCTCAACATCTCTGTACTTTACGAGACGAGTAAAAAGATGAAATTTCAATACTGCAAAATTTTAAAAAAAATAGATGAACCGCACATTTGCATTTTTAGTAGCGCCGTTGGTTCATGTACATGTATTCGTTAGAAGGGTTCATGTACACAATAAACAGAATTTAAGCACGACAATTAAAATAAAATGGCGTTAATGATAGAGAATTTAGCGGAGTCTTGGCAGAAAGATCAAAACGATTTATCTGAAATCAAGTATAATCAATTTTCTCGGCGGACCAGCAAATCGGCTGAGGCGACAATAAGAAATAAAACTATTTAAAGCTAGCTGATGATACTAGATGCCAGCAAGTATTCATTGAGAACTAATTTACGGGAATTTTCTACTGATGTGCCTGGATTGTAGTAAGATTTAAGTTTGCATTGGCATTACTCACATGAAATGAATAAGGCTCAATGCTGATACCACATTTTTCTTCACAATTATTGTTTTTTTTGTGAAAATCCGTTCGTACTTAGGGATGGCACCGGCCTTTACCTGCTTGTTTTGTGTATTTTTCCCATAAGAGGTATTATTTAGGCTGGCTAGAGTTAAACCTCACCAACAGCAAAATATCTTTCCAATTTTCTTACCGAGTCCGAAGCCTCTGCCATTGGGCATAACGAAGTGAGACCTCGATTGGGAAGATAAACGAATGTCCATGAACATTTCCCTCTCGATTTGTGCCATTAGGTATCAATTTAAAAGGTCGTTTCAATTTTGCGCAAAGCGGTCGTTTTCGAACATAAACAACTTTTCGGCAACCTAATCATTCCTGTTTTGAATGTTTTACTGAATCATCGACAAAGCCTCGTTAGTTAATTTCCATCTTCGTAGTACACAAAACTTTTCTTTTCAATTAATTCACAGATTTTAAAAATCCAAAAATTATAACCTACAACTGTCCAAATATACTGAATACCTTCCTTCGATATGCAAAGCCAAGAAATCTAATTACTCTAAACACTGACATACAATCAACACTTTTCAGTTCTCTGCCGGACTTACAGAAATACCTCGTTCCTCTTAAAAGTCACAGCACTTACTGTAAATATGGAATGAGTTCATGACTTGTTCACATTCTATGGTAAATACGAATTCTATGGTAAATAATGGTAATAATTCTATGGTAAATGCTCTCCACACAACTAAACAATGTGTCATAAATTTATTTTCAACATTTAAAACCAGCTTTTTTCAAAAATAGTAATATTTTTGAAAAGTTTGGAACTCTTCCAAAAGTAATTCATATATCAGAGGCAATTGTACTTTCTCGTGTTCGATAAGAGATTTCCAACCGTTTCAGTCCTGAATTATGCCTTTTGTTTGTGAATAACTGAAATATGTAATGAGTTAGAGGGATGTGTGCAGTCTTTCCGCCAGATTTCTATCAAATGCAGATTTCTATCAAATTTTGGAAAATTCGAAAGCTCTCTGCAATGTTAGGAAATAAACACGATAACTCGAAAATGCAACAGCAAAATGTACAAAATCAGGATTCTGATTTTACTTTAAGAGGAGGAGATGAGTTTAAATTTTGAGCCAAATTTATCAAAAGGTTGACCGACTGTCCATCGATTTGTCTGTCCTAGGATATGTGGACATATAATGTAAAAGGGCAACAAATTCGATAAATGATATTTGATATGTTGTCTTGAAATCTCAGTTCTAAATTTGTATCCATTTTTTTTTTTATTGAATTCGGTTGAAAGGAAGACATCCAAAATACTTCGAAGTGCCGAGTGCGCTAGATTGCGGCATCCGCTCTCAAGCCTCCAAAAAAAATTTTTTTTTTGAAAATACTGAGATAATTATTCAGATCTCTTATTCTGAGAACTAGATAAATTTTCAGAGGCAGAAAGTGTAAAAATACTATTTTACGAATAATTCAAGAATATAAATTCTATAATTATACCCTTTTCAATTTAATTTGGAGAATGGAATGAATTGCACTCTTAAAAAGGATCAAAACAACTCATTACGGTTAGATCGTTCTTATAAGTTATACTACCGAAATGTATTACTCATCATTCTAAACGGAGTAACCGGAAAAATATATGCAGAGAGAAAAAAAAAAAAGAGAAGTCTATGATTTAAAAGAGAAGTCTATGATGGTATCCCGAACACTAATAAGATTCTGTTGGATTAGCTGAAAAATTATTTGAATATATTTAAACTTTACACTAAATGTGAATGCGTCTCGCTCTTTTGGCGTAGATCAAAGTGTAGTATGTATCTTAAATTTGTAAGAAGTTAGGAACATCGTCATTTCAGGTTGCATTTTTCTTAACCATATGTACACTAGAATATGCATTATGTATTTTTCACATCACACGAAATAATTATACACACATCGATTGAATTTTTATGCTTTTTTAGGAAAGTTTTTTTTAATTCTTTTGAATGAAAATTTTGTCAACAAATATAAATTGGATCGATTTACGCCCTGTGTATCGGGACGGACCCAGCCTAAGTTTTTGACATGGAAGACTACGATTGAACATGTAAAAATAAAAACTCGGAAAATAAAATGACCCAAAAGAAGAAATTTGCAAATCAATTTGGAACTAGACATGTAGATATGTATCAAACTTTGGAACTATTTCCTCAAAGGCCTCTGTAAGTCGGCCTGTGTATCTACGTGAAAGCGAGATTTCATAAAATTTGTAAAACTGTGTCTAATTTCGGATCGAATAAAAAAAAAGAAAGATGCCAAAAGTCCTCCTCTATCGCACATCTCTATGAAAGAATAAACGAATTGCGTGAATCGACGACCGCAGCCAAATCCGAAAGAATCGTATCCAAATGTCTCGAATGGGCAGACAAACTGCGGCTTGGCAGAATGGTTCTGTTCGACGTATTCAATGATTCAACAGGGGAATGAAGTGGAATGGAATATCCTGGCAGTGGATGGTCGTGTATTTATTCTGCGGTGCTCGAGTCAGCCGACACCCTTGTGCGCGCCGCTGAGCCGGAACCGCGGTCCCCCCTGTAATTAATCCCAGCTGCGGCCATCTGATACCTCACCTGGGCGCTGAGGGGACAGAGGCTCCTTGATCTCGACGACAGGGCGCCCGTTCCAAAGAGACGTGTTCTTTAAGATTCCCCGAAAGTAGAAACAGAATTACTTTTGTTCTAATATTATGAAATCTCTGTCCTATTTTAACTTGCCAGATTCGCAAGAGCGGCTGCAAAGGTTGTAGAACGCCCCTCATTTAGCATCTATTTGTATAGAAAGTAGAATATGAAACAAATTGCAGATTTTAATTTGTAAACAATCATTAAACTAAAGCATTGGGTGACATCTCCACAAAACTTGATCATCTGCCTCCCTGCTCTCCGTATAAAATTATTTACTTTCGGCAAAGCCGTGAATGCCACGAGAGCTGAGATTTTTTATTTTCAAAGTCTCGTACATGAGAGACATTTGTAGGTAGTGAAGAATACCGGCACTTGTATATTATCAATAACAAACCATTGCCGAACAATGACTATTTTATTCAAAAGCATAAAATGTCGAACCTCTCAGATTTTCAAAGAGGCCAAATAGTAGGAGCTCGCTTAGCTAGCGCGAGTGTAACCGAAACATCCCAACTTTTAGGCGTTTCTAGAGGTACGGTGTCTAAAGTCATGACAGAATACATAAAGCGCGGAAAGACAAGCTCGGCAAAGCAAAACAGTGGCCGTAAAGAGAAGCTCAATGAAAGAGACCGACGGGTATTGAAACGGATTGTAATGTCTAAAAAGCGAAAAACTGCAGCAAAAATGACCGCAGAGCTCAATACCCATCTGGATTCTCCAGTGTCAGTAATTACAGTTAGAAGGCACCTTCATAAAGAGAACATTTACGGTAGAGCAGCAATTCCCAAGCTACTTTTCACAGATAGTAATGGTAAACGTCGTCTACAGTGGTGTCACACTCACAAAACCTGTTTGATTAATAAGTGGAAGAAAATAATATGATCTGACAAATTATCTTTCACACTTTTCTCTATAATAGGACGGATGCACCTATAATTGGAGGACACCTGCATAAGCGTATGATCGTGATTGTCTCCTTCCAACTGTCAAGCTTGGAGGGAGATATGTCATGATATATACAGCAATGTTGTGGATTTTGCTGGACCAATCATAACGCTGAAAGGAAGGATCACTGGGGAGAAGTATAGAGAAATTTTAGCTGACCAAGTGCATCATATGATGCAAACTTTGTTTCCTGCAAAAGACGGAATTTTCCAGGATGATAATGCACCTATCCATGCAGCGAGGCTTGTCCAATCATGGTTTGATGAACAGAAGGATGAAGTTAAACATCTGCCTTGGCCCGCACAGTCACCCGACCTCAAGAACCGTTATTGCCCTTTTTAGAGCTTACAATACGGAATCGATATCCTCCACCGGCATCCGTCCTAGAACTTTCACAATACCTCCAGGAAGAATGGTACAATAATCTTCTAAACACAATTCAACACTTGGATGAAGTGATTCTTAGACGAATCCAAGTTGTATTACATGCCAAAGGTGGTCCTACACTATACGTTTTGAGAATCATTCGTTTCAGGAGACTGCTGTGATAAACATAACAATCTTTTTACCTTATATTTTTCTTAATCATCTTCATTAAGTTTTAGAACTTAACTTCTTTTTCTTTACACTTTTTAGGATCTTAACAGTGGTATTACACGAGAGTTTCAGACACATGCAACTAATTTTTTTTAAATCTGGGGATCAAACAAGACACATTTATTCTCGTTCGCTTTTCTACACTTATTTTATGACAGCTGCTACCAACAAAGTAACTT
Organism: Argiope aurantia; assembly: GCA_026543865.1. Classification (NCBI taxonomy): domain Eukaryota; kingdom Metazoa; phylum Arthropoda; class Arachnida; order Araneae; family Araneidae; genus Argiope; species Argiope aurantia. The sequence continues at coordinate 242,808 of JAPMOR010103040.1, forward strand.
CGCCCAAAAAAGATGTAGTAAATAGAATGAAAGTTCTTTTAAGTTTTAATTTCTATGAAAAAAATTTCTCTTGGCATTCTGCGAGAAAGCCGTTGCAATGTCCACTTTGGAAACCATCTTACTTAAGAATATACTCGAGGGATCACAGCTGCAGTAACGGGGGGAGGGGTTCAGCGAACAAATTTAAGAAGATACGGTACACAATATTCCCTCTTTCCAAATCTGATTTGCAGTCTTTTTTTTTTAATTATTATTCGAAATTTTACTGCGGAAAAAAAAATCACAGAACCCATTATTTGTTTATTTCAAGATGTAAAGAAAAATATTTAAACATTACATTATACATTAAACTCATTGGTCTCACTTCGCATATTCAGTCTGAGAATTAAAAATATCGGGAATATATTACGTGTTTGACAATAACACGAAATATTTCATTTACATTAATTATAAATATATGCTTGTGTGTGTGAAATGAGGCTGAATTTTAATATTTTCTCGCGAAAATATTATTGCACAAAAATGAATTTTACGCCGTTTCAATATTAAAAAAAAAAAATTAATGACAGCAATTTATTAATCGTGCAAATTTTTGGTGAATTTTGGGAATTTTTTCAAAATACATCTACGCCTAATTTCCAAAAGTAAATTGCATAGTTGCCCTTAACTTCAAACAGTTTCCACTGTCTCATTAAATATTCAATCGCAGGATTCCCGTCTATTGTTGAAAGCCAATGCAGAAGGATTGTGTTTACCGCCTGTGTACTTTACAAGACAAATAAAAAAAGAGTGAAGATACAATATCGCTAAATTCAGAAGATTGATGAATCAGGTATTTTTCTAATAGTAATCAGGTGATCACTATTAGAAAGGCTCATGTACAAAATAAATAGAACTTAAGTAATGCAATTAAAATAACACGCGTTAATGTCTGATAACTAGGAATTATAAACAAGAAGTTCCATTTAAACTATTTAGTTTAAATCGAATATAAACAGTACACCTTGCGGCTCAAATTATCGCTCGAGATGGCTAGAATAAAATAAATTCACACCACAAAATATTGCTGATCGCTTCTTCGGAAATGACTGCAGCGAAAAGAAGCAGACTTTCTGAATCAATTTGTTCAGCAAAACGTTTCTTAACTAATTGAGGTTATAAAAGAAACATTAAAAACACCAAATCTGCATATAAACTTAAAAATAATAAAGAAGAGATGGTAGAAAACAAAATCAAGTATGACGAACTCCATTAGGAAAGACGCATTGACGTATTTGAAAGTTAAAAGATACATAGTTTTCTAAACATGAGAATTGGAATGCGGCTTTATATTAATTTGTAAAAAATGCAAGTATGACAACTGAATTTTGGCATACACAAAATTTTCATTTTTTACTAAGGTTTGTAAAGAAAAAAATGAACTTGAAAAGTTAATTTTATATTAACTAAGATCACTAATCCTTTTTTTTTTTTTTTCTTATACAAGATTTTTTTTTCAGTATCTACCAATCTCAGTTAGGTTCCTTTTCATACTTAGCATAAGAGAAAAGAATAGAAAGCAATGGGTACTGCTTTCTCTTTCTAATGTTAGTTTATAGAAAACAAGAAAAACAATCTTTGTTATATGATATGGACATAATAAGATCTTTGAGTTATATCTTTCTAAAGACATTTAATTTAAAAATTATGATTCAAATATTAAAATTAGTGTTTAAAATTTTTAATATCATTTTTTATATTAAAATTATTTGAAATTTGAAATTTACTCAAGCAAATTACTGGGGCCGATTCCGGAGAATACCTCCAAATTAGTTAAATACTTCTCGTTCATAGTTAAACCATTGGAGACCACCAGTGAAATTCGCTCGCCATTTCTCATGGTGCTCTATTCTTTTGTGCCCCACCCTTTACAAGGTCATTTTCTTTGACCTCTGTATCCGAGTCCCATAGGTCATGAGAAATAGATGGGAACGGTCAGTCAGGTAGCTCAGCTGGACATCGCCAAAGAAACCGCTCTTCCCTCCCTGACCCCATAATACCGACTGAAAGCACAGAGGGGAAGATTTCTGCTACTTCACATAAGTGGCTTGTTGTAGACTAAAATTTCGTTCAGTCTATAACAAACCCTCTCATATTTTTTCCCCCACATTTTGAAATACAAAATTATATGCATATATATATATATTGTGACTGTACTCAACATCTCCAAATTTAGATGAATCTCAAAATGATTATCCTGAATCGAAAAGAAAGATATAATTACTTCTCCATCTGTAAGTGAACGCGATAACTGCGAAATACTATGAGCTAGAGTGATGAAATGTGGCATGAAGTCTTCAAACCCAAACTGTAACTGTATATCTCCAACAAATTTCTGTCTTTAAAATTTTGCCACAGTATGTATGCGAATACCATAAACCTGGGTGGCAAATTAGCATACTATTTTATCAACAGAATTATAAATGAGTTTCAATTTTTAGACCAAATCCGCAAATAGATTAATCTGTTTGAGCGTAAGCGTACAATAACCCAATTACTTCGATTAATGATGTTTGATACATGGTTCTATCACCGATATAGCAAATTTGAATAAAATTTTCGATCGAAAGGAATGCGTTCAAAACGCGTATTCTAATTACTTCACTTTAATATGAAGCACAAAGCATCAGTGAATTGTGTAAGCGCCCGGGAAAATTGAAGAGGAAACCCTCTCGCTTTTCTAATACGAGCAACAAAAAGTTCGAAATCGTGACTCATTCGGTTTGATCTCTCAATTTAAAAGTAGTCAGAATCTATGGAGATTTAATCTTATAAAAGGATATAACACAAAATCCAAAAGTTTCGAACAATGGGGAAGTCAGCCATCGAACTCTCCGGCCCGCCACGAAAGCACACGAATTTAAACCATAAAACTGAATGACCGGACCGCCGCAACAGCAACATTGGCGGGAACTGTGGTTGAGTCCTAAGGGCCGTCACCGGCCACGGTACAACCCTCCCCGAAGGAAGTACGTCCCGTCATCGATGGGAGGAGTCAGACCCACCTGTTAGTGTAGCCCTCCATGGTGACGAGATCCAACCACCATGCCGGAAGCATCTCAAGCTCATTTCGAGGTGCCCCCTGGAGGGTTCGAACAATAGGGAAAGTGAACTATTAAAAATCAAAGAGAAAATAAGATAAAACCAAAGAATGTGGAACATTTTTACAATCACTGTATTAATATATGTTACAATGCATTAATGTTTTACTATTATTAGTATTTTATTTCAGATTCGCTCATCTCTACTGGTTATACAAGAATAAAGACTGAAGATGTGCAGAAATTATCATGGAATCGTTCCATGAAAACTCTGACAAATAGGCAGTATTTCTATATGATTCTAACTGGCAATTCAGTTGCCTAACAATGCTTAAAGATGAAAAGTATCGATTGCCGAAGATGTTCTCGACATTTAAAGCGCTTCTTGTGCTGTCGTTCGATTTCTTGGACTCAGATCCGGAGGAGATGACAGTGAAACTGAAAAGTGCGTATTTGGGAGGGTGCGAAAGGTTCAATTCCTTTCACTCGGTCTCTCTCTTGATGACAATGTGATTATTGGCGGAGGAAGACGACACACAGACCGAGAAAGTAACGGGGAAGGAATGTGATGAAAGTGCTACAGTGTCATAAGAGCTGTGTTCGTCTGAATAAACATATGAAACTATGATATTTTCCTGTATATACAGAAAGAATTTTGAACTTTGGCGACAGTCTCTGAAAGGCACACATTCGAAGTCGCAACAAGTATTTCTCAAATGATAATACAAACGATAATGCGTATTTCTCAATCTTGCTCATTCTGTCCGACAGATCGAATTTAGCACGCTGCAGTTTCTACAGATGCCATCACAAAGCCTCAGTAGTTAAATTTCAGATGTAAATATTCAATTATTAAAAAAAAAAAAAAAAAAAAAGTCTTTCGAATCTCTAAATCATCCCGGAACTGCCAGCTAAAAGAGATAACCGTAATGCTTTTTGCTGTTGCTGTTGTTTTTTCCACCTTCTTATCTTTCTTTTCATCTTTACACAAAGGAAATTAACTAATTTAGGCATTTGAATTTTTTCCTGGTTCCTCTGGCGATTCTTGGGTTTTTGCTCTGAATTGTTTCCTTTGGCTAAATATTGCGTGGATTATGTTATTCCTAATAACCGTCAGTAAAAAAACTTTTAAGGACCTTCATGCATTTAGGGAATTTTAAAACTTCACAGCGAAAAAAAAGAATGAAAAAATTCTCACTCGCCTAAAAAAAATTTCTAAGCACGTTACATGTGATTTATACAACTTATTCTGAACATTCATGGAACGGTTTGCTTATTAATAATATTTATTTTATTATAATTATTTCTTTAAATTATTGAACAAACTTTAAGTAAAATTGCTATGATTTTAATAAAATTACCTGCGATTTATTTATTAATTAATAAGCAAATTTTTGAATATTATAAATAAATCCGAACTTTTATGTTTTTTTAAAGCTTCTAAATAGGATCTATAACCGACACTGACCAACTTATTCGAAAAGCCTCGTCAGCTTATTGACACCTCTCTGAGTATTTGACAGTAATGCGTTCCCAAGTCCAATATGGGCATAGATTGTATTTCTTTCCTGTCAGCGGCTTTATTGTGTGAGGATCAAAGGATTGCAGGATATAAAGTCAAAATTACAATAGGTGGTCGATCTAGATATTGTAAATTGTAAAAAAAAAAAAAAAAAAAAAAAAGAGAGAGAGAGAGAGAGAAAGAGAGAGAGAGGGAAAAGCTAACCGTATTCGATGACTTCCTGATTGAAACTAGACGGAGTTACTTTCCTCAGCTCGTGACGATTGGCCCTGGCAACTCCTTTTCACCCAATTTGTTTTCTCGTTACGCATGTTAATACACAGATCAACTAACGTCCAATCGTTTGATGGATTGGATCCAAAATTTAATAGTCTACATTTCGAACTATAGAGCCAGATTAAATTTCAGCCAATAAACTTGTAGCGTTCTTTTATTGTCTCGTATACGAAGTACAAAGAAAATATTGCACTCGTCAAAAAATTCGAACTCAATATTTTGACGAATCTTCACATTTTAGTCCTCCCCGAGTTTCAAAAACACATTTTTGGAAAATGTCTGTCTGTGTCCATCTGTGAAAACAGAAAATCCAAAACCGCTTTGAGCTAGATGGATGAAATTTGGTATAGGACCTTCACAGCAGATTTGTAGATTTCTATCAAATTTTGAGTAGAATCTAATTAAAATAAATGTGCCTGTCCGGCTGTTCGAATATACGCTAACACGATAACTGCAAAACGAAGAGGGCTAGTTGGATGAAATTCGGTACGCAGATTTAACATCTACATTTTAGGCATTTATAAAATTTTGAGCCAAATCCAACAAGGCTGTGTCTGACCGTCTGTCGACTTGTATTTTAAGAAGCATCTAATATCGATAGCTCAAAAATAGAAGTACTTGAATGTATCAAATTTGGCATGCGATTTTACGATTGCAGTCGCAGTCCTTTGTCAGATTTCGGTTTCAATCGGTTCGGGAGAAAGCGCGTCTAAATCACAAATTCACTTTTATTGGGGAGTATGCCAGGAAGTTTTGTGGAGATCACACCCGCTGCTTTAAGTGACCGTGTTCACAATCAAGCAGAGGAAAAACAGACTACCCGGGGATGGACTTGGAACCAAAATTCGATCAAAAGCTAAGGTTTTGATGTAAATACCACGACACAAAATTCAGCTTTTGCCGCATTATTATGCTTACAGAGAGAGAAACATCTATGTCAAAGAAGTGCTTTTCGGACTAAGGAAGACCCGAAATCCGATGATTCATCAATCACAAAATCAGACTTTTTAAGGATTGCAATATTTATCTCTCTATACTTCGTATACGAGAATATAATAAGAAGATAAGTTGCTCAATATCATATGATGGTTCTACCATTTCTAAAATTACCGTCCACAAGAAAATTTGAAACGATAATAATAATTTTTTTTAAAAAAAAGGCATGAGTAACACTCACCCAGGTACTGGTAAGCGCCCGTCACTGATAACACCGTCAGCCAAGATAATATCCACAGGCACCCGCTACCGACACCGCGACGATGCATTTTCGAACGAGAAAAGCCGCCGCGTCTTCTTCCGACTTCGCGAGCACGTCGACTGAGAGACTGGCTATCGGATGAATGAATGGCAGAGAGAGAGGGCGCGTCACACGCCCGCGGCTCTAACAGCGGGCGGGCTTCTTTGTGATCGACTGGTGCATTTTGACAAGAGAACCGATTAGGAAGGGGGGTTCGAGTGTGAAAATTACAACGGTTTCTACACCACTCAAGAAAAAGCCGCTGGTAGAAATAAACCAAGTATGTGGTCTATGCGTTCAGTCGCATTTGTGCACTGGATTGTTTCCTGGGGGTCCTTAAGCGATACAAATCCAAGAGCCTCTTTTCCCCTTCAAGCTTTCAAAACCATATACTTTTTGTGGATTTTAATTTAAGGTATGAGAACATGTACGGGATGGGTTTTTTTTTTTTTTGAAATCCTCTCTAAAATATTCATATTTTTGCACAAAAATATCTATGAAACCAAAATATATAAGCTAAGTCCCATTTTTTTTTTTTTTAATACCGGAAAAAATGACTCTTTTATTGAGTGTGGGGAGGTTAAAAATAGGTATAAAAGAAAAATTTTTAGTTAAGAAATTTATCTGTGATTGTTTAAAATTTTGCTTACAGTTTAAAAAAATATATTGGCTAGTGCCTGAACTAAAAAATAAGTTGCAGTTCTATCCACTCCTTAAACATTGGAATTCGATATATAAATAACATGAAGTTTTCAATTATTCTCGCATTGTGAAACATTAAAATAATTACAGATTGTTTCTAAATGAATAGATTATTTATTCTTTAAATGCAGAAAATATTGAGTCGAACTGCAAAGCATATTGAACAAAAAATTTGCACTAGATTTTAATTTATGATATATTTTTTTTATAAGACAACTTTGGCAAAGAGTAGAATGTGAGAAAGTAGCATTAAAACGCATATAAAAGCAAATATAAAAATCATTGTAACTTCACAAATTTGGACTTAATAGGACTTAAAAATTTGCTTTTTAAGTCCTATTTGCTTTTAAAAATTTGGACTTAAAAATTTGCTTAAATAGGAAACTGTTCAAACATTAAGAATATTAAATTTTAAAAATGTCATATTTTCTCAACAAAATCGACATTTTAATGAAATAATCTACCTTAATATTTATATAAACAAATTTTAATAAACTAAAATAGCCGAATTTTCGGTCGTCGATCAATTTCCAAAAAAGTTGGTTTCAGTATAACGCTTATAAAAAAAAGATCACACTGAAATTTAAAAATAATTTTAAGCATAATAAAAAGACAAAACTTTTTAACACAATCAAAATTAATATTTAATAACAGCAATAATTATTTTATGGTAAATATATGGCAATTTAATAACATTTAAAATGATACAACACAAAATTTTCTAAAAGCATAAAATAACATAATGCAAATGACAAGTAGAAACGTTGCTAAAATAATATTCCAAGTTTACTGTCAGTATTTATAATTAAAAGAAAGTACAAAATAGGGTCGCAAAAATAAATATCGAGGACTTTTGGGTCCCCAGGGCAATCGCCTACTTTGCCACGCGCTATTTTTGGAAGGCAAACTTGATGAACAATTAGAAGTGCCACAGAGATTTCTTATAAAAAAGTGATTGATAGGTGAGAATTCTTTTATATGGGACAATTCATATTCTCCAATACGAACATCGATCATTGCACTTAAATCCATGACTAATGTAAGGACATTACAGTGGCTCATGGCATTATACGAAAACAATCAATAAATTTTTATAAAAAATAATAAATGAATAGCATGAAAAAGTATCTACAGAAATAACATATCGATTTATTTCACATTCTCAATGGTATGTCGATATCTATTTTAAATCAATGGTCTTTGCTTTCAGAATATCTCTTAAATGTAAAAATTTGTCTCCGTTTATAAGCAATTGTTTTTACGTATGAAGGCCCGTTTTTAGCCTCGGGTTTGGGTCCATACTTGTTGGTCCTACTCACGATAACTAAAACAATATTCTTTATGTTATTGAATTTTTTAGCCCTTGACACATGGGATTTAGAATCTCGTATATATATATATATATATATATATATATATATATCTATTGAAAGCATTTTAACGAAAGCATTTTAACAGTAACTCAATATACCTAATCAAACAAAAATTGCTTTGTATGATCTTCGGAATAAAAATTATCGATTAAAAGGTTTCATTTCCAAAACATCGCTATCGCTTTAATCCCAAGTTACTTTCTCATGTACGAAGTACAGAGACAGCATTGCGATCGTCAAAAAATTCGAACTCGATCAATCTCCACGTTTCAGATTTCCCAGAATCTGTAAAAAGCATTTTTGGAATTGTGCTTATCTGTGACAAAGATAACTCAAAAGCGCTTAAAGCTAGACGGATGAAATCTTTACACTAAGTTGTGTAGATTTCTATCAAATTTTGAGCAAGATCTGTACAGTGAAAATCTGTCCGTCCGACCGTTCGAATGCAAGTTAACACGATAACTACGAAAGAAAGAAGCACAATAGATAGAATTTGGTACACAGACTTAACATCTATAGTGTAGACACCCGTCAAATTTTGAACCAAATCCAAACAAGGAGTTGAGCATCTGTCGGTCTGTACTTTTAGAAGCATGCAAACGCGATAACTCAAAAACGCATTGACTTAAATGCATCAAATTTGGAGTGCGATTCTGTGACTGTAAATGTAGATTTGTTTTGGAAAAAAGCGTGTCTAAAACACAAGTTGACCTTTATTAGAGAAAGTTTTGTGGAGAAAATTCACGCTTGTTCTAAACAGTGTTGCCAGTCAATTGATTAAAAGTGACCTAGATTCAAAGAACCTTTTCTCATCTCTTGTCTAAGTGTAATTGCCATAAAGTTTTTATTTTTCCTGTAAATAAAATTCTTGATCGCGGTTCTTATAATTTTAGAAAAAAGGATATTTGGATATTTTCATCATTTAAAGCTAATGTCCTTTCCAAGATAAAAATGATCAGAGGATTGCGCCGCATCATAGAAAGAATCAACGGATAGAAAACAAAAATGGACAAAGTTTGCACAGATTTTTAGGTTATAATCCCCCCCCCCTTTTTATGGATTTATTGTTTGTATTGGACTGCAATGTCGCGCGAAGTGAAGCCCTGTTCCCACGGCCCGTAACAGTCTTGAGCCCAGCGCATTTTGCCTCTTTCCTCTCATTTGTAATTATCTGGGCTCTTTGACGTCTGTTCATTTTACTGACAATTTGTGGGGAGCTTGCGATCTACATTCACAAGCGAGAGTGATCCTACAATGGAGCTGAGGATAAATTTTACATAAAGAGAAAATACCATTTTAGAAGAATCTACAATGGGCCATTGAGTCATTTGTTCTTCTCGGGCACGTTGCATAGAGACATAGACTAAATCTGAAGAAAATCAGAGATGCTTTAAGTGAAATCCATTGGTTCCCTCTCATCAATACGTCTGGGGCATATAGAACAATTTCTGCCGAAGTCCTTCAAGCGATAACTGGAATTTTTCTAATGGATCTCAGGGCAACGGAAATGTTCTCTAAATTCAAAAAAGTACTACTAGTAATAAAGTAAAAATAGGAAACAAATGCTTCAGTAGTAAAAATTATGAGATATATTTTGACAAATTCGAACAACACCCTGCAGAATGATTTACTCATGATTTTCAAATCAAAATCCCACATATGAATGTGATAGAAATTTTTATAGATGGATCGAAAGATGATAATAAAGTAGGATCTGGAATAGTAGTTTTCTACTATGAGAAAGAGATCGATAAAAGTCTTCTGAAATTATCAAACCATTCCACATGTTTTCAGACAGAAGTGCAAGTTCTAAAGATGTTGCGAAAAGATGAAGGGCGGACAGAAATGCTGAATTTTTTCAGATTCTTTGTCAGTCCTACAAACCATACAATCATCTCACAATTGTAATAGGGAAATATGGACAATAAAAGAAAAAAAAATGTAAAAATTAACAGTGGATAGAGTTGAACTGGGTTAAAGTCCATATTGGAATATATGGTAATATATGAAGACGGATCAATGTTCAAAGTTGGAGGCACAGAAAGAGAATATTGATATAATTATCCCCAAATCAAATAGTGCCTTAGTGAAGAAATCGGTACTGTTTACCATCATTTAAACGAATGTATAGAAGTCTCAGAACGAAGAAAGAATCTAAAAGTTGAAAATAATGACTTAAGCTCAGTACGAATGGCGCCAACAAATCTTAAAATATTGAAAGACATGATGTTGAAAATGGACAGTTTTTGCCAAAGATGCAAAATTTAAAAGTATTTGCCTCTTTTCTGTAGTGGGGCTTACATTTGGAGGAAACAGGGAATTTTGAGAAGGTTTATTCAAAGTGTTGGCTTGCTGCCTTAAAACAGAATGACAAATGTAGGGGAAGATGAGCAGGAAAGTCAGAGATTGACCATCTGTGGCTTAGGACCAACCGCTACGAAGAGGATGCCGATTCGGAGAATTTGTCAGTAATATGGATGGATTGTGTTAAATACAGCAGTCGGCCACAACAAATCCTGTCGGTACTGCCTCGTTCAGTGGCGGAAGAATGGTCGGCTGTACTCAAGAAGAAGGTCCGACAGTGGATCAGATGGCAAATTTGCTACCATATCCGTAAAGGCCACGGGAATCGGGTTGATCTTTAGGCATGGGCGATTTAAACTAATGAAAATGATTAGGAGAAAAAAAATAATTTTTCAAAGTTTTTAGTTTTGACTTTCAATTAGTCAAAATCAATTCGAATTGGTGACGATATTTTTATTCTATATATCTTGTTCTCTTGTATTATGATAACAAGAAATTCCAAGAATCAGAGCAAAAATTAGAATAAGAAATTCCGAATTTCAAAAATTCTGCTGTACTGGAAAATCTGATCGCTGAACGTTTTCGAGAGCCCAGCTTATGATTCCAACCCATTTTTTAAAAAAATCGACCAAAATTAACATTCAATGTTTAATATTATTCAAAGAGCCGTGAGTTTGAAAATTCCGACATCAAACGGTTTGCATAAAAGTTCCATTCAGTAGAGAATACAAATTATAAGTAGCTTTTTGCAAACATTAATACAGACAATTTAATTTTCTTTCTTTTTCTCGAAACCTTTTTGCTTTCCTGTACGAAAAAAAAAAAAAAAATGCAGCATCATTTTTGTCAAATCTCCGAATACGGAAAGTAGTTAAGAAAGTGAAATAGTTACAAACAGTAACTAAAACAGAATTTAGTAAAATTTACTATTGTGTGTGTGTATTAAGGTTATTAATGATAACCGCGGTTAAATTAGTATTAACCGATTAATAACATTGATATTAAAATACATATATTGAACTCAAGGAGGTCTGAAATACGAAGAATCATCCGAATATCCGCATTTTTTAAATGACTAGAATACTGCTTTAACTTAAGTTATAAGAAATAAAAATAAATTACAAATGATAAATTGATGAAAGGCTATCATTATAGATGTGTCCTCTTAATCTGGTGTTTAAAATTAATCGTTGATGGTGCTCTGGTGTCCACAGGTTTCGAGACGAACGAAAGACTGTTTTCTTTCGATGAGCGACCTCCCATAATTTTTCATTCATTCTGTTCTGACAGGAGCAAGTGGAAGCGGAAGAAATAAGGAATACTTCTCGACCGACAGTCACGATCAAATTAATGCAAAGTGATGAAGGGGCGGCAGGCGTACGGGCGACATAGGCCTTTCTATTCCATTTCCAGGGGAGGATTAACACTTGGTTTACCATAAGTCGGCATATACCTATTTTTACCAAAAGGGTCAAGATTACCTCTTTCGGAATTTAATTATAAAAAATATAAATTGACCTATCTATTATAAAGTTAAAGTAGAAAAAACTTTCATATTTTTAATCTACTTGTTGAGGTGTGGTGTGATGAAAAGGCAGTTCTTCTGTGTTTATTTTCTAATATATGTCTTCAAGACCATCTATTCTTTTACCATTATCATTTACCAAAACATTGACTCACACGGCTTCTTCTCTTACTAATATAATATCTATCTGACTGATTTTGAGCTTCGTCTTCTTGCTTCTTATATACAAGCATTTTACTAACACTACTTATTTCTATATTTATACCTATATCTATGTGCGTCTGTATCAAGCTATTACACATTTAAATATAAATGTATGAATTCTCAACAATATTTATTCGAATGGTTAAAATGACTCCTTCGGTAAAAGTAGGTACATTATATACATTCCTCCTAAACTAAAAAAAGAAAAAGATAAGATTTGCGATTATATGTTTTATAAATGTAAGTAAAAATTAATTAAACTATTCTTATAAAATACAGCAATAATTTTCTTGAAAAAAATAAATTAATTTTTTTTTTTTTTTTTTTTTTTTGCAGATTTGTGCCCAAATTTTACGCCCAATAAATGAAAAAGAAGATATAAAAAAACCATATTCAGTTTTCTTCACTGACTAACGAAACATTGCCATTTTGCATTAGTTTACGAGAGTATCGAGGGGAGAATATTCGATAACACTTAAATATTTATGATCCCAAATCTTATACGTGGACAAATATAATTAGGAGAAGAGTGGAGCAAGTTTATGATATTCTCGCCACCCTATCTGGGATCTGTTTAAAAAACTGATGTCGAAAATTTACGGCAATAAAATACAGAAAAGTGGACAGCGGAGATTCTAGAGGGATTCTTTCCGCTCCACAGACACACCTGTTTCTGAGGGGTGGGATGGGGGGAGAGGATAAATAAAAAAAAAAGGAAAGAGGAGGAGAAGTCAAATATTTTGCGCTTCGGAAAAACCAAATTTCGTGGAATACATCAGGAGTGGGCGAAAGTGCTTTCAAGCTCTCGGAGTGATGGCATTTTTTAAGAGGTGGGGTCAGCTACAAAGTGGAAAAGGACAGTTAAATGGATTTTTCTAGCGAATGTACAAAAGAATTTTACAACTACGATTTTCACAAAATGAACTGCAACCTGATTATTCAGTAGAAAGCATTGTCATTTAAGGCATGTGTCTGTAACCATAGATTGGGGAAAAAATCTCGACTGCATTTTATCTGTTCATTTTACTGGATTCTTTATTTTCGATTTAAAAAAAAAAATAGAAGTAAAGTTGCAGCTAATCAAAAAATTGAAATAGCGGCGAGCGTTCAGCAGAACGAAACAGAAATTGACAATATAAAGATGCGAATTGAACGGGAATTCCACCAATGTAAACCGGCAACCCAAATTTTGTCCGTTTCCCAATTGATTCCCAGTTCAGATTCAGATTCATCTGTAGTTCGCCATTCCTGAGAACTTCAACCGAATCTACAAGGTCTAATCCGCGAAATAAGGTGAATTTTATTTTGCATTAATTGATTTTTTTTCCTTTGCCGTTTCCCTCCTCTAAGAAATTCTGCACCTTTTTATAGGAATTCCATCGTAAAAGTTAATAAAGAATAACTTTAAACAACTAAAGGCCTTTGACGGCCACCTTATTCACCTAAATAATTGATCTTTTAAGCTATAAAACCATTATAATGGAAAGCATTTTATAAAATTTCGCCTTGGTTTAAATTATTTGATATAATTGAAATATATAAATTTAATTGAATCAATCATCTGCAAATTAATGTACATGCAAATCAAAAAGTGTTTATAATATAAAATAAAAGTAGAAATCGAAATACCCCTCCCCCCCCCAAAAAAAAAGCACTTTTCCTCTTAATGTTAACATTGGCAAAAGCACACAAATGGATGCTTTGAAGACGAGTTTAAATTTTATCATATTACAAATTGAAGTTTACATTTATAAAATTATTAAAAATTAATTTTAAAAAATTGTACAGAAAGAAAATTGATATAGTTACAATGGTAACTCATTGGTTTTTGTGATATTCCGAAATTATTTTTTCGAAATAAGAGTTTTGAAAAATCTGGTTACCAAATTCTGTACGTAAATCATATGCAGTCATCAGGCGGCGTCTGAGCTTACTTTAGTGCTCGATTCAACTTTCTGCTTGACACCTCTTACTTGATTTCTTTTACATCTTCTTTTAATGGAAGCTCTCCAGAGCATCGCTATTATTTAAAAGATTTAAAAATTCTCGGCGCATTATCGATGAAACTGATTTTATATTGATTTGACGTTTCGATTCCTGAAAAGTGATCAACAGTGCCTCAGATATCGAATCTGACAAAAATCCGTTTGAAGAATTCCTGCTTCGAGATGATTATAAAGAGCTTTTAAAGCTCGACATCTTTTTTGATGATGAGCACCAGACGGGTAGGAAATACAATTTATTAACTCAAAATATATTCATTCATTTTTAATTATTGTTCGTCTATTGTGAAATGACAGCTGCTTTCAACCAGAATCTGCATGTTTTTTTCTCAAGAAATGATTTGAGGTTCTAAAGGAATATGAATGCCTCAATTATAAAATTTCCATGAGTGCAATGAACAATTTTTTTTTGAACATTTTTAGTAGCTATTAGAGGAATTCGTTGCTCTTGCGTTTTTTTGATGATTCAACAAATGAAAAAGAAAATGTTTGATATCTTGATAATGAAAGAAAATAATAAACCCTTGAAATTGGCCCTCATTGAGTAAGGTGTAGTCCTTAAAAAGGGTCTGAAAGATTTTGTATAACGAACGCAATGAGAGATTTTAAATTCTTGCATATAACTTCAGTTTTTTTTTTTTTTTTTTTTTTTGTCAAATGACTTGGCAGAATTGAAAGAAAATAAACGAATAGTGCGGTAAACAAAAAGCAATAATTGGTCCATTGTGAGTATTGAATAATGCAGCAGAACATGGATTGGCCCTAACGGAAGAATACAACCAACTTCAGACAAAAAATGGAAAACAAACACAGCACATGTTGTTGTTAATAAAGCAAAAATATTAGTACAGCAAATATCTGAACACTACAAAATCTACTTCATTGCCTTAAAAGTAAACACGAGGGCCGGGATAGCGTAATTGGTAGGGCGTTGGTTTCACATCCCATGGGCTGTGAGTTCGAACCCCGCCGGCCGAAGACTCTCTTTGTACATTGTGACTGGTGCACGTATAAATCTGTCTTAGTCACAAAGTCCTCCAAGTCGAAACAATATCAATAAGATCAGAGGTTATAGTTCTCTGATGCAGGTCTAAATTACGATCCGTGGATGAATGAAAAGTATGAATAAAGTCTGTCCTGTGAAAAGGGCTGTGACGCATGAGTAGCTAAAACGCGCCGCTGGATTATAGATGGAACTGAAATAAGAGACTCGGCTTAAAATCGATGGCTTTCTCAGCGGTCTTGTATATGACAAGTGCCATAAGCAACAAAAACAAATATATAAGCAAGATGTAATTATTTTTTTCATAAGCTTGTTTAGTTTATAAGGAGTTAAAATTCTTTTACACTGTCATGAAATATTTTGTAAATAAAATTAGTTTAATTAAAATTAATTCAATTCTTGTTTTGTCCGAAATTTAAAAACTTTCAGCCTTAGTAGCAATTCCTAAAACTTATTCTAAAAATTTGAGAAAATTTTTTAATAATATTCTTTTATAAATTAGATCAAAATAACAAAGTACTCCATAGAAAAAAATTTTAATATATATATATTTTTTTACTCTCATAAAAGGACCGCCCTAATACACAGTCATAGAGAGAGAATGGTCATGATAAGAGACATTCTAAAAAAGAGCTCTATTGAGTTTCAGTTACACTATTAACATATTTGGATTCTTTTTCATGGGATATTTGTAGGCTTCTGTCAGTAGGAATAATCCATTCCGCGGGTTTGGCTTCCCATGCTGCTTAGTTGCTCTTAAATGTTTAGAATTGCGTGCCATCATTAATGGCGAGTACATTACCGAGAAAGAGGCAGTACAAAATCATTTGGGGAAAACTGAGAATAATGTAACATTATACAGCTGGTTTAGTCCAATACAAATTTGTGAACAATTTCCAGGATACGGAGCCTAATTTCTGCCAACTCCTTCCATTTTAAACTCATTATTTGCTAACATGAGAAAAACCTAGATTTTTAAAGGTCAATGTCAAAGTGGAGAGAATTCTCTCTATCTCCTCAATTTTGACAATTTTTATCAAATTGATGAAAGCAGATTTTTCTAAAACACAGCAAATAAAATTCCTGCGGTGTATATCAATAGTAAAAAAATATCCACTGGCACTCGAAATGTGTCCTTTCTCTGACTGAAAAATGTTACAGATTAACCCTTTGCACTCGGATGGTGACTTTCATTTAATTTAGTTTTAATTATATTAACATCCTCTTTTAACGCAACACTAGGCTATTTTGAGGTGGACTTCGTCATTTTGAATCGCGGTCAGATGACGACGACAGCTGAGTTTGCAACCCCTCTTCAAACTTTCACACCACGCCAGCGGGAGGACGGTTGGTCCCGACGGATGTGACGTGCATCGAGCCCGCTTACAACCACCCCGGTTCTTGGAATCGGGTCTCGAACCTGAAACCCTCCACTCCCGAGGCCGAGACATTAACACCAGACCACCGCGGCCCCAGGGATGGTGACTGACATTTACCATTCAAGACGGTGCATCATTTTGACGTTTTATTATAGCTTTTTTATTTTTATTTTTATTTTTTAAATACCTAAAGAATGGTAAAACGATGTAGATTAACCTTTCGCTAAAATTTAACTTAAAACTATAATAAATATTTTTTTACAGCAATAAGCAAGTTCTTGTGTTAGCTGAATAATTTTGCACTGAATTACTTTTTCGAGTGCAAAGGGTTAAAATTCCGAGCAGCACGAATCCTTAAAACAGAAGCCGTTTGCGATTCTTCGCCCGGAGAGGGAAAAAAAAAAGATAGCATAAATACTATTTAAGCATAACTTACAGCAATCTTCTAATCAACTGCCAGAAATGATGTAAGCAGGGAACCGATGAGTGATTGTTGGCAGATCACCTCAGCGTTGGTACTATCTCGCGGTATTTTGGTACCGCAGAACGAGCAGCAGGTCTCCTCAGTCACAGAATCAATGACCTGAGAAATAGGAGCAACAATTTTTTTTTTCTTCATTTTAATATGATTTTTTAAAATGGATTTCACACTGACTCCTTGATGTACAAGAATTTCAATTTATTATGTTCTTACCTGTTCTTTATGATCCAACACTATTTTAATATTTACAGAATTTAATTATCCTTTAATCAATTGATTTAGATAAGTTTTGTGCAAGTAGATATTACCTGAAATTAAATTTGAGAACAGCTTTATTCCAAGATTCTCTAATATTAATGAATTAGTGAATGAAATAATGAATGTAATAGTGAAGTTAGAGTAAAAACAAATCAAACTACTTTTTTGAAGTCTCACTGATTCTCGAATTCTTCTTTATTTACAACGAAGCATTGCAAAGAATTTCGTGTTTGTAAATATACTTGTTTGATAACAAAATCCAATAGTGTGATCGTATTTGCAACTTCCAGTTGGGAAATCTGAAGACATCTAACATTTTGTTTTTGGAATTATATGTTAAAGGATACATGAGGCTATCTAAACCAGATTTTATAAAAAAATGAATTTGCACTTTTTAAAAATTTTGAATGTAAATGCAATTCTGGACACTAGAGTTGGACGGAGAAAACAAATCGGATTAAAAAACTGTATTTATTTTTACTGTATCCATAAATATCCTTCGAATTTTTAGTATTGTGAACATCATTCGACTTAAATAAGAGAGAATGTATTTGTCTTCCAATTGCTGTAGTGTTACTAGGGTGGAGTAGCATGGCATGTGTCTTGGGTGTACCAGGGAGCGCAAAATTGAGGAATCAGCTTGTTGGAAAAGACCGCTTTTCTTTTAAACTTGACACTCATATTTTTAAAAATTAAAGTGATTCCAGTGAAAGGCGGGAGAACATAAAGTCCTTTTTACAATCTGAGAGCGAACTCAAGATAAGTTTCTCAAAATAAAATGACAAATATTTGTTTTTAACAGTGATATATTAATCAAAACTCCATCTCTGAAAAACGAAAGTATTTTTCAAATACGATGTATATTAGAGTGTAAAGTATTTTTCACAATGCGGTGAAAGCAAAACATAAGTTCTTTTTAGAAAAGGGAACATAATATTTGACAAACTTGAGGATTTTACAGGGACTCTTCAGGCATATGCATGGTGATTAAGTGCAATAACATCTAAATTCATACTCTATTAGCATAAAATGTCCACCAGTATAGTTATGTATAGCATTTAGAATATCGAGTGTACTATGGAGATATAGTAGAATATCTTGAGTTATTAGAGTTTTGGACAAACTGATGTCAAATCAGGAATAAATTATTATTGCGACTTTTAAAGAACAAAGGAAAAAAATCTTCACTTGTTTGGCAAATCAGTCGCAATTATCACTATTTAAAACTTCTATGGATAAAGAAAACAGTGTATATGTTTGTTTTTTCAATATTATCGTAATTATGTGGGTTTATTTTTGTACTTGATCCGATCGATTGTGTGAATTTTACCTTTTCTTAAATACGAGATAAAAAAAAAAAGAACATATTTGCTTTACATTTTTCTAGTGTTTAAAACTTTCACACAAACAACTGTTCGAATATCGCATTTAAATTCTTTTTAAATCATTTAAGTTATAACATATCAAATTTTCTGAATCTTTATATCACTGAATAAGTTTAGCAAAATTTAATTTAAAAGTTCAGGATCAATATTATAATTCTTTGTTTTACCATTTTTGTGATGATCTTATAATGCCTTTTATATCAAAGAATTATCCATATTCAAAGCTCATTATAATTATATTAACAATGAAAGAAAATGTATCTGTCTTATTTGACGGCGCATTACAAGCAAGACTATTTGATTTAAAAATTTGGCACGAATGTTTTGGAAACATAGAACTGTACTTAAAAGTTCGAACTTTTAAATTAATTAAAAAGTTAAGAAAATTAACTTTTAATGATATCATTATGCTTTTAATGATATTTCCTGAAAATATGATCACTCAAAAATAATTGTTACCCCATCTTGTCATTCCAAAAATTATATTTTCAATAATATAAATTTAGTGCGTACTTTTTCTGCTATTTTAACAAATTTTTAAATATGATTTAAAACAATAATTTTCAAAGTTTAAATTTAATTCAAATTTCATTGTTTCATGAGGTTCGGAATTATTTATTAGTCGTTTGTTAATAAAAATAATTATTTTCCAGATAACTTTTTAATCCAGGATTTTACTTTACCCATAAGCTACAAAAAAAAAAGTGGTAAGCGATTTTCTAGCATACAAATGTTAATATTAAAATAAGCAAAGCTAGCATATAAATGTGATTCTTTTTCTCTCTGAATGATTTTGCCCACCAAGTCATTTTATTTCAGGATTAGATTTGTAACGTGGCATTTATTAAGTGTACACAAATTATCTAAGTTTCTAGTATTTTTCATAACTTTAAAAGTGATAGATATTTTCAACTATGCATTTCATAAAACACCATCAGTCCTTCTTATTCAAAAAGTATCTATAGCTATAAATTTGTTATTCATAAATGCGATATAATTGGTTTAAATACATAAATTTTAATCTTCAAATATAATATGAAATATAATTCTCGTAATAACGGTCTGAATTATATGTGATTTCAATGGTTAAAGTGTGTGTGTGTGTGTGTGTGTGTGTTTTTTTGTGTGTGTGTGTGCATAAATTAGATATATTTTTCGTCAAAAAATAGATATATTTGAGATATTTTACAATATTTAAATGAGTAACAAACAGGATAGCCCTTTAGAGGAAATAGAGAAATATTACTAGCCAGCCTCTAGCCATCGGAAAATAATCGTTGTTAGGATTTGTTTTATGTGTTGATTGTTTGTGACTGTAGCTCATTACACCTGAAATATAATTTTATTTGAGCCAGCCGGCGTCTATCATTCTTATATCACTCAGTCGCAAATGGTAATTTCTTTTTTTCCTTTGCTAGTTATCAAGACATATGATAATTTAGACTTCGAAATCATATGCATCATATGATGCCTTTTTTTTTTTTTTTCGTAAATGAGTGGTTAAATGGAAATAATGATTTTTAAAAATTTTTTATTTTCTAGATATATATGTGTTTATGCATTTCATAAAACGGCTAGTTTCAAAAATGTGTTTAAGGCATTAATTTGTTATTCAGTTGATAATTTAGTTTAAATATGTATTTTATAATTAACTATGAAATGTGAAATTATTGTATTTCAATGCTTGGTTAATGATAATTAAATCTAATATTTCTAAAAACCATTCTGCTTAGATTTTAGATGCAAGGCTTGAAATCATTAACGTAATTAACTGCAAAACATCTTCATTTTGCTCATAAACCAAAATTTAATTCAAACAGTAATACATTTTTGCTCGTGCTGTTTTGTTTTTGGACTTCTCTCAATTAATTCCCGATTGTTTGAAGCAATTAATGCTTTCGGAATATCAAAATGAAATAAATTTAATGCTAAATTAATTAAAGTTGAGAACATTGAGAAATTACCTGTAGTTTTGAAAATGTAATCTGTAAGAAAATATAAAATGTAATGTAGTCTATGAATTATTATACAGGTCTCATTACAATTTTAATCTCAGCGCTCTCTAGCATATAGTTTCAGGAAAAGGCGGAATATGTAAATCATACTTTATAAAAAAAAAGCCCGGCAGGGCGTTGTTTTAATATATGCTTTAAGCAATTTTATGCAGGCACGCCTCTGAGCAGTTGGCTTTCTATACATTAGATCTTTTGACCCAGATACCATATTTGATACATTTACACTTTGGAAGGAAAAATATGCACTTCGAGCTGATTTTTCTAAATTATAATTTTAATTAACTGAAAATGGAGCAATTTTTATGGCTATTCCGCCATAATTTCAAAAACATTGTCACACAAGAGTAAATTTTACACAGCCATGAACTTTTACTTTCAAAATATTTTTCAGTGATTCTTATATAAATATCATACAATTTTTCCATAATTTTGAAAATAAAAAATCTTTTGTACAATTTGCAAAGAACAGTTTTCTTTGTTTTTACAAATATTTTAATTGCACGGTTTTATTCATCTTATTACGAATAAACTCTCACTCTCACATTAAAGACTGAATTTATAAACTAATCCCAATAATAGATTCATTAAAAAATATATCGCATATACTGAATAATTCTTTTTAAAATTTTTCATTCAATCTAATTAACATACTGCAAGATCGGTTGTCCATGCCATGCAATTTCTTCCCCTGTTTT
>JAPMOR010103040.1:264259-302288 GCA_026543865.1 Argiope aurantia
TGCCATGCAATTTCTTCCCCTGTTTTTACTCTCTACTTTTCCGATTTCTCGGGAATCCTAAATCATTGTGCATTTAGACACACGTCTCGTGAGTGCGATCGCATTCCTCACACATAACCACATTTCTACAACGATCTGTAACGCCCATTCCAAATGGCTTGGAGTGATAACCAATATTCAACTCCAAGGCACGCCATTTCTGGGTGATTACCATGTTGACGACTGTTTCTGACATTTAAGGTTCCTGAATTTATTGCTGGGATCAACTGACCATTTGGCATGAGGAATAAATGTAGAATTTTAGCAAAAGAAAGCTTCATGTGCAGAATCTACCGAACAGGATAATAAAATAACGCTGTTTAATTTTCTCTTTATTTAAATTTTTTAGAAATATTGTGACAGCAACCGTGAATATCAAGTTATGAGAAAGAAATTAAAAATTTTAGGCAACCATTTTGTCTCAAAGTCAGCAGTTTTTCTCATATGTAGAAAAAGAGAGACAATTCAGAAAGCCCCGGGACTCACGTATGCACGCCAATCTTAGAAGAGCTGAAAATACATCAATTCATTTTTGTGTCAAATTAAATTTCCAACCGCCTAATCGGAATCTCGTTTGAAATTGTCTATCCGAAAACTGGTATTGATAAGTAAATATTTCCGTATGCAGAGAATATAAAAACAGATACTTTTTTTCGGTAAATCAGTCAGATCTAAACGCACTTGGTTCTTTAACTAAGTGTAGTAATATGGGGACAATATCACATATTCTGAATTGAACCCTTTTTTGCTATAATTTTTTTCCTATATACAACGGTAATGTATTAAAATCGTCAATATTTGTCCTTTAGAATGGTATACGGATGCAACTTTTGTATTTTAAAGCAAAAATTAATTTAAAAACATGTAGTAACAGTTCCATCATACCTTCCTCTGAAATCTGGTGACAGTAATGATAGAGTTCTTTTGCTGTTTAATTGCATTTAAATGTAAGTTTCATGATAAAAATGTAATGATTCTGCAGTACAACGTATCGATGAAAAAATAATTACGTCTAGTCACCTTTAGTGACCAATTGGTTTGACAGAAATATTGGTTATATTTCATTCTAGTTAAATCTTTTATACACATTTTCATGTCTATGTTTTCACCAAATTGTAAAGCATTAAATCCGTTTATTTTAATTGTCTTGTATATGTTCTGTTTATTGGGCTATATTGGTTTTTACGTAAATATCCAGTTTATCCATCTTCTAATTTCGCGATCTAGTAAACTCCACAGATAATTAATAGAATCCTTCTTCTTTTGCTTTCAACAACAAGAGATGTAAAGTTTGAAAGAGCAACAATTTAATCTATTGTTGAAAATACAGCGAACAGATATCTTAAAAAAATTGTCGATATACAGGTACGACTACCAGATTAGTAGAATTAAAAATGTCAATTTTTGAATTTTAAGATATGAAAATCATTTTTGTTCTGTAATATTTTCGGAAGTGTTGGTTAAAAAACTTCACAATTTCGTTTAATTTTTAATTAATTAAAATTCTAATTAATTTTTTTTAAATCGTTCCGAGGTTCAGATGCTCATCCACAAGTTATCTGCGTGCTAAGTTTGTTTGTTACAGGACAAACGGCGAGTCTTGCAGTGCGCAAGCACACACACATATTAATCTTTCTTTATAAGTAAAGAAAAGCTAAAGATGAACAAACTGGTCGCCAAAAGCGACGAATTGGACAAATAAATAAATAATACAATTCACATCTAGAGTATTCAATTCCTTTTTTTTATTAATATTAAATACACTGTATAGTAGTAAAATCTTCTAGTGAGTTGTACATATTTCATTATATAATTCTCAGTGATGTCTTAGAATCCTTAAAGCTAGTTAATCATAGATCTCTAACCCTCATTCTTACACGACATAAAATTCTTCGCTTCCTTCGTTGCCAGTGAATGATTTTCAAAGTGCACATTTGTTTTGCAACCTGAGGCAGTATTCTTATTTTCAATCAATCACATTATAGATAAGCGTTCAGATTTCGAAACTAATATTGCCAGCTTATTGTCAGGGTTTTCGTACATTTATTTGTGAATGCGATTCCAAATATCGATTCTTACAAAATTATAATTTTATCGTTGATGAAACAGTTCCGTTTGAGACATCTTGTTTCATCGGACGGTAAATGCCATCCAGTATTAACGCATTTTATGTCGGTTTAAGCAATAGTACCCTTTAACATACAAATTAAGTCTTTTCCATCTTAGCAGACCAATCATATTTGTTAAGTCCTGATAAACTATTTTTGTAATTTTAACACTTCCTTACGAGACTTTAAATTTGGTTGGTAATTTAATTCCAAGCATTATATTTAGCACGGTACAGGTAAACACTGTAACAACGATACGTCAAATATGACAAGACATTGATTCAAGATTGGTTAAGATTTAAGATCATTAATATTAAATCGATGTCAAATGGCTCTATCTTCTATGAGGAGCAAACTAAGAGTGCTTGAGTCCCTCCCCAGATTATTTATAAAGCCACTTATTTTAAAACGCCTTGTCAATAGAAGTATTGACTTTTATTTATTTGCATACTAATAAAGACAAAGAATTTAATTCATTAATCTGAAAAGATTTGAATTTTTCAATATTTTTATTGAAAATCAAACCAAAATATGTTCTTTAACATTAATATAATCTGTTTCTTAATTTTAATACAGGAAATTTATTTCTAAACACTTTATAACTAAAAGTAGGCGGCAATAACACTTAAACAAACATCACGAAGACCTTGAAGCATTTGTTTATTTCTTACTTAGTCAACATTAGATGAGTGATTGGTTAAAATTCAAAATGCAAGTTGCAAGATGAATGTGTACTTGTGAAATATGATGTTGGATCGTAGACGAACTATACTCATCTTGCTATGTTAATTCAGTAAGCATGCTGTCATATCAAACCGGTTAGTGAGAACACACAGAATAACAAAGTTTTGTATCAGAAGGTCTCATCGCCGCAACAAGAAAGAAAAATAATAAAAAAAGAAAACAGCCATTAAAAGAAATCGCAGATATTTTCACATAGGCATGCATTAGAATATTATAACAAAATGGCGAAACTAGGAAAGGCGGTGTTTTTTAAGCAAATTCCAAACTAATATGTTTCTTATTAATAAATGTCTTCACAGATATTATTCATTGTTACATTTTCGAACTATCCATGAGGGAGAAAAAATATAACACATCTTCTTTTTTTTTATTTACCCAGATAATTCATGACTTTCAAGTCTTTAAAGAAATTCGAGATTTGGAACCCTGATGTCTCTCTCGGAAGCCTGTTACATTTAGGCACGAATCAGGACACGAAGTCAAGTTGGAAGCACAAGTAAAGCTTCTTGTTCTGCAATCGCTTCTAGTTTGTATTCTCTGTTTCATCACTTAGATCTCTTTTCTATTGTCTGCTTATTATTTATTACCTTATCATTATTTAATGTTTTAGATGCTTCCCCCCCCCTCTTCTTGACACTGTCGTTGGCGACTCGTCAAAACCTCCTAAAATTATTTTTAAATGTCGCATTCATGTTTTTTAATCTAATTTGGTTGTTTCCTAATTTTGAGAGTTCAATGATAGCGAAAATGGAGAAGAGGCATAGAAAACAATACAGGAAAGGAAACAAGAATTTAGAAAAACGCAGGTCGGGGATATTCGGCGAATAACTCATGACAGCATCCAAATCGCCTGGAATTGAAAGACATTCAAAGAACAAAAACAACCCTGTGAATTTAAGGGCATTAGAATTACAGTTCGAATTCACTCCCTTAAAGCGCGTCCAATCGATTTTTTTTAACTCCGTTTTCTTCTCTTTTCACTGCATTTTCTCATTGGTTGTTTATGAGTTTCGCTGCTCGACAGACACGCATCTGGTTTATATGATATTTATTTTCTTCTGTTAGAGGTTACTCATCAATAAAAAAGTATATAAATAGTTTTTTAAAATTTTAAAGATATGAAATTTTTTTAAGGAAGGATCCATTATTACATGTAAAAAACTATGAACGTTGCAGACGTTTTATTTAATATTCATTCATCATGCTCCCAGGGCAGAGACAGAAGTGTGTAGGGGAATTATCTACTGAATTATTACTTCAACATTTACATAAATTATAAGGAATTTATATTATATACTGGTTATTTAACATGTTTGAAATGAAACACATTTCAAGTATAGTTTTTACATTAAAAATTTACTGGTGCTTAAGGGTTTATTATTTTTTTAAATGCCATTTTTTGATTCATATTTTTACAGCATTTCAAATTTATGAGCTGACGACGCGCCACTGATTGCGGCATCATTAAAGATGCAAAGCTTCTGCTTGCAGAGAAAACGACATCATTTCCACAACATCATTTGCAATAATTAATTATTACAAAACTCCACAATATTTTTATGTGAAAACATTCGGAAAATCAGTAACTTGGATTGTTATAAAAACGACTATTTATGAAATTTCACTTTGGTTCATACAGATAAAAAGATGTAAACATGCATAACAAACACATGATTCAAAGTGTAACTGACTGGAATATAAAAAATAATATATGTTCCTGTTATAAGACAGGAATGCAAAATTCTTCCATTCTCAACGAAATTCTTGTAATCGATCCTCATACCTCAGGAAATAAATTTTTTTCAGTCAATAGTTTCAATGTTTTATGAGATACAGACCTGCAAAAAAAAAAAAAATTATATTAATATTTTTATTTTTCAAAAGATCGAAAGACAACTGCTCAGAGAACTAATAATAATGCATGAGATAAAATAAAAATGAATTTTAGGGATTAGATGTTATTATAATTAAAACTCAGAAGTAAAGCCCTCATTTTTAAGACTGACTATTTCTATGCAGTCTCCCACTGTACAAACTTCTATATCTAAAAATTTATCTATTCAAAATGTGAAATTTCAAATGTGCACTTAAGGGAAACAATCAATATAAACTGAAAAAAAAAAAACCCAACCATTTTACATTCTTTTTATAAAATTTTGTTTTTGGTTTAGGGACAACTGCATTCTTGTTTTTTCTGCAGTTTGTGGAATACAACCCATTTTCCCCATATCTGCTGTGGCACCACCTTATTCTGGTCGAAGGGCTTTGAGTCCACAGCAACCTCTTTTAAATAGCTTCTTGTAACGAGCAAAATGTCATCTATCAGTCAACTTTTGAATTATTGTTTTCCTTTTCAAAATTAATTCTAATGGCTTCATGCTACTCAAATTAAATATGAGATCAATCTGATCAATGGACTATTTTGAAAGTGCAACTTGAATTATAATCAATTTATATAAGTATTTTGAATATTCGCCGACTACATCCACCTTCTCTGACGAATTGTTTCTCCTAATTGGTTTAGTTTTTAGTTTAGTTTAGTTATATTAACGTCCCGTTGTAAAGCTACACGAGGGCTATTTTGGGACGGACCTCGTAATTTTGAACAGCGGTCAGATGACGAGGACGACACCTGAGCTGGCAATCTGAACCTTCTCACCACTTCAACAGACCTCTAGAGCTTCATGACCAACAGAACAGTCGACTGGAGGTTGGCACCTCTACGCAATGTTACACACTTCGAGTTGCATCGTACAAATTTTCGAAGAAAAAACGCATTTCCGGTTTATACATGAATAGAGTATTATACTAGGAAATGGTGTATCTCAAAATATAGAGACAGCATAAACATCCATTATTGATGAAGTATCTAAGGGTCAAATACAATCATATGAAA
Source organism: Argiope aurantia (assembly GCA_026543865.1). Taxonomy (NCBI): domain Eukaryota; kingdom Metazoa; phylum Arthropoda; class Arachnida; order Araneae; family Araneidae; genus Argiope; species Argiope aurantia. The sequence continues at coordinate 270,047 of JAPMOR010103040.1, forward strand.
TAAAAATTATAGAAATCCTTAAAGTGATTATATTTAAAGAAATAGTCGCGGTTTTTCTCCACAGAGAATGTACATTTAAGCAAAGTTCTTTATTTTTAATATGAACGATGAAGGTAAGCAATTGACCATTGATGGCATATCTAGAAGTCATAAGCTTTCACATGAAACAAAAATTGTCAATGTTGAGAATTTGGCGATTGGTTCTGCGGTCTCCCTTTATTATTTTAAATACTAAGATAAAATAAAAATATGTTATAAGTTTACAAACTTTTTACGTTTAAAATTCCACATAAAACATTAAATTCTAATAACATTGAAAGTGTAGGAACAGGTTGTGAGTAACGCAACTCATCATCGCAAGTCATTGTGGTTCACACATAACTAAATATTACAAATAATTGTTAATGTTCTGTATTTGTTTAATTGTTATAATTGTTCATGTTTGTTTTTGAAGTAATTGCAGCAAAAATATTTGATATATTATTTTGTGTTAAATGAAACTTTATTTCTGCTGTTGCATCTGGCAACGAGGATGATGTTTTGTAAAAAAAGTAAATAAACGAGTGAGATGCTCGCCGTTACTTGGAGTTGACGTAGCTTGTGTTTGATTTTAAGTTCCTTAAAACACTTTCAATCGTTGGTCGTAATACCCTAAATAAGAAATGTTTATTTTAAGTATCGAGCGTTTACAATCTGCACTTTAAAACGCAGAGTCATACGTCGAACTTTTTACATTTAAAATTCCACATAAAACATTAAATTCTAATAATATTGAAAGTATCTTAAAACAAACTTTCATTCATATTCATGTATTTATTTTATTGCTTAATTCAACTAACGAGATTTTAAATGAAAAAAATGAGAGTTTTTGAATTAAAAATAATAGAAATAGTTGAAAACTAGTAGAAATTTTTGGAAAGGATTATAAAAATAGAATTTGAAACAACAATTTTTTAAATGGATTTATCGAATTTTTAACAAACCTTAAATAATCTGTTAGAGCGATAATAGTATATTACTTATTTTCAACGAATCAGAATTAATTTTTTCATATACATAAATAAAAAAGAGCCAAATTTCTTCAACATTTAACTTTTCTCTTAAAAATAATTTAGAAAATGCTCTGGAATGCAATGAGAAGGAAGATGAATTACATTAATAAAATAAAAATAGAAAACAGACTAGCGATACGTACCTTAGAGCGTAATTGGGTATCATTTTGTTATACACTAGATAAATCTGAAATGGTTGCTCATTAATCGCGTAGCATTTGTTTTCTTCTAAAAATATGTAATATTCCAGAGGCTGGCAATTCCCATTATCAATATCACCATAGTCAAATGAGGAACCTGTAAAATATTTAGAGAAGCTAATTTAGGAATTACATATACAAGCACCAGTCCTAAGTATGAAAACTATATTAAGACGAATTAATAATAAATCAAAAATAACAAAAATGTACAACATAGCTTAGAGATGTTTATTTGCTTACAGCTTCAGATTTTCATCTAAATACATTCAGCATGCTACATGTTTGCCTTTTTGTAAAGCATACAATAACTTTTTTTTTTTTTTACTTTTTTAGATATTTTTAACAATCGATATATTTTACATCAATCACGAAGAAAGTATTTTCATGTTCTTTATGTATAAAAAGGAAAATATCTAATTCATTGTTATAAAATCTTCATTAAACCTTCCACGTGTTTATTTTCAATTCCCTGTGACATGTGTATGTGTGAGAAAGATTTGATGTAGGTATATGGAGACTAAGCATATGGAGACTAAGTTTTTAATTAATAAAACAATTAGCTGTCATGAAATCTTTACTAAAATCTTCCTATTTATTCCTTGCATTTGTGAACAACGTTTAAGGATCCACCAGGTTGTTTGGATTACAGTTCAATTTAAATTGCAGTGGAGCTTCACTTAACGAATGCAATTAATCCTACTCGTAATGTGAAACGCTCATAAGGAGGAACATTTTTTCCCCATAGAAATTCATGTGAAATAGGACATCCCAAAAGAAATACCCAAACATATTTATTATTATGTAATTTATTTATAATACCCTGTTTTATTTTAAAGAAAGGAATTTATTTGTTCTCAGCTACGCTTCTAAATTTAGTGAAACAGCAGCAAAACTCCTCAATGTGCTCCTACGCTTTCAGCATGTCCCTTATTTCTCCGGAAAGTTGCTGTTCTGGTGAGCCTGTACTTCTTCTCTCTATTCTCCTTACCTCATTCGCAATTTTTCCCTGCGACACAGAATGCAGCTGAATAAGTCCTTCCAGGCAATGTTCTTCCATCAGCTCATGGATCTCTTTGCTGTCCCCTTTAACCCCATAATCTTGTACAAGCACACTATCTCGTGGATTAATATTTCACAAATACTTGCTTAAATACCTCGATGTCAAAGTCTACAATGCTCTGCGGCCAAAGCATTTGCTATGCAGGAAATAAAGAATCTCGTCCAACAAGTGCTCAACACAGACTGATACCCGATCCTGCATGTCATTCATTCTACGAGACATTAATCGTTAAGGGGTTCCTTTCTAACGTTTTGTTTTGCTAGTTAAGCAAATCACCCATTATGAGAAGTGCTTGTTAAGCTAGGTATGATTTTATTTACGAATATTCACTTTTATTTATATAGATAAAAGATTTTAATTCAGTAACAACATAACACTAAAAGTAAAACACGTTTTCTACACAAAAACAATTTTCAGCTACTAAAAATTATTAATTAATTAATTGCCCTGAAAATTTCAATGAAGCCTTTCTTATGCTTTGTATTACTCATGATGAAGAAAATCTATCCAGATTCTATTATGTACAAACCGTTTCTTTAGTTTTATACAAAGAGATAAGTTCTTAAAAAGTTCTTTCTAACAACTTATGAAAATTCCATCAAATGGGATGCAACAACTCTTATCAACTATTCAATATTTTTTATTCATTTTTATCAATTTATATTCCATTATTTGACACATTTTTAAAATCATTTATTTATTTCCCTTTTCATATTAAATAAAATTTAATGCAATACTATACAAATGTCATACTCTTCAAATAATCTTCTGAATTGTAAGAAAAAAAAATGAAAAAGATGGGTTTCAAAATTTTTGTATTTTAAATGAACAGGCAATTACATATTAAAAATGGGGTTAAATTTCTTTGTATATCTATCGATGAATTATTGAATATTTAACAGATATTAAAAAAAAGAAATTAAACGAATATGCAAAAAGTCCATAAAAAGAATTTAAACTTAAATAATTAATTGTAATAAAAATTAATTTGATAAGCATTTGTTGAGCAATTGAAACGCCACATCAAGTTCACTTGCAGTTTGTAGCTAATTTACATGTACAAAATATAATTTGTTCATATAATTTTTAACATAACATAAATAATGAAAAAAATTACAAAAAATAGTAATTTAAATAAATATTTCTTGAACAGCTTGATTAAAAGTATAAACATATAGTGGGATATTATTTTTTAAAAACATTAAGGAAATTCTTTACTATAAGGAAAGTAAACATACACATATTATCTGCCAATAATTTTTTGTCCATCTCAGAATCTTTGTTTTTCAAATACGTTCCAACTATAAGTTTATATAAAGTCCTTAAAGCTTCTTGTTGTCTCTGTATTTCAAGTGCTGATGTAGATTTTTGAGTAGCAAAATTAGATGTCAGTGAACTGCATAGTGATTGATTCGTTTCAGAATTGATCAGCAACAAACTATTTAACAAATAAAAAAACAATTAAAATATAGTAAGAATAATATAAGTAATTATTAAATAGATTTAATAAATACAACTTTTAAAACCCTCTTAATATTAATTTTTTTTAATGCTTAACTAATAATTCGATTCTATAAATATTATAAGATCTTGAAAACAGTTTTTTTTAATTCATTACAATGTGATGTCACCCATATGGAATCAAATTTTAATAAAATAAATTGATTAACTTCTGAAAATATTAAAATAATTGCTTAACAAATAACCCTACCTACCTGACTTTCTCAAATTTTACACAAAAGTGGGAGGAGGAAAGAAATAATGATAAAAAAACAAACCCTCAAATTTTACCAACAATAACAGATTTGGCGATTTCCCCTCCTTCTTTCCTTGTTTTCCCCACATTGGGTATAGATAAGAAATCGTACACGAGCAACGATTTAAAATAAAATTCTATAATCATATTAGTTTCCCAAAAATTCTCTTTTTTCTTCCTCTAAATAGCTTTGATGAGACTAAAGATGGATGATATTGCCCAAGAAGTGACGAAATAGTATATTGTTAATGAGAAACTATAAGTGCGCCAAATGTCAAAACTCGACTCAAACTCTCAACCCAATGAGGAAGTGAATAAAAAATTCCATTGATACGAACATGAAAGGAGTCCCGTTACTAAATAGTATATCAAAAAGAAAGTTTAAAATAATCATTTTCAAAATGTGTCAAAAATAAATGACAGAATAAATTAATTTTTCTGTTTCTCTACAACAGTGTTTGGCGGGCAACTTTAAACAGCTACTCCAATCCGTTCGAAGACACGCGAATGACGGGATGCCGCAACAACAGAGTAGACGGTAACTAAGTTTGAGTTTAAGGACCATCACCTGCTATGGCGATGGTCATTAGGTTCGATCCCTCCCGTCGAAGGCATGCTCCGTCATCGGTAGAGAATAGCTAACCCCCACCATTTCTATGTCTACCAGGGTATCGAGAACAAAACACCATAATGGAAGTTTTTCATTCCCATATCTGAATATCTGAAAGGCAAAGTAGCCCATCTTTACCACATTCTTCATTGCCATATTCTTAATTGCTAAAGGAAGCAATAAACTTAACTTGGGCCTATAAACTTGCTTTACTGCTGAAACAACGAAGGGTTTAGGGAGAGAGCGAATGTTTTATCTTGCATCATTTTTTAATTATCATAAGCACGGGAGTTTTCTGTACAATCATTGTGGGACTGCAGCTCCTGCAACCTTCCTTTAGTCTTTCGGTTTAAACGCATTATTTATTTGATTTTGCACATAACAATTAAATCCATTAAAAATCTAATGCATTTTTCTTTTCGTGCTCTCAGTCTCAGGGCATGGCTTTCTTTGTATACAAAGGCAACATTTTAAAGGACTGCATTCGAATTCAATCTCGATTGTCTTCTGTTGTGCAAAAGAAGCAACATTGTTTTCCTGTCAAATGGTTTAAAGGGAACCGAACACTGCAAGAATGTGCAGATTTTCTGCAGATTTCCATTGTGAAAACAATTTCATCAATCCATCACTTGGAAATAAATTTTTAAGAAATGAAGGATTAATTTGTAATAACTGAAAATAATTGCAACAAATAATATATAAGATTTTTCTTCTCAATAATTGCGCAAACGATTTCCTTTCGAACGTATTTACATTGTGATTGAATGACCTCAGATTTCCTTATTTTTTCACTGTTCAGTTGCTGAAATCCGTGAATCTAAAAACGAGACCTGCTAGAAAAATAATTTTGAAAATACAGTTTGAAGATCAATTTTTAATCGCCATTTACAAATTTAGAATTTTCTCGATTAAAAAGTTCTCTTCATTAAATCAGATATCTAACTATTTTTATTAACTAATTATTAAATTATTGAAAGTCAATTAAAAGAGACAATTTAAAAAGAGACAAGAATAAAGTTACTGAGCAGTTCAAAATCAGTCGTTGATTATGCTTGTTATTAAGACATTCATCTTCAAAATTAAAAGAATTTTCACTTTTGGTCGATTACCTCCAGAATTTAATAAAATGAGACACGTATCATGCAAAAACAAACACCATATTAAGGATCGTGTTAATTGGTGATTCCATAGGAAAGTTAAAAGAGACGCTGCAAGGTGGGGGTGGATGTGGAGTAATAGAGGGCATGGTTCTCTCTAATATACAACTATCATACCGTAAATTTATACTGAGAATACGCACTTTATAAGTCCTTACGGCAGCTGCTCTTACTCCTCCAGAAATGCTTTTCATGTAGTGGATGGACACATTCTAAATATAGTCTATGGAATTAAGCGCACGATAATGCAGCGCTATCAGCTCTGAATTCACTTTTAAGAATGAGTGATCCTTCACATAAGAGCTCGTCTGACCGATGAACTTCTGGAATGACCAGAGAGTCGGCTATGGGTTTGGCAAATCGCAGCTTTTTAAAAGCATGATGGATTGCTTTAAAAAAATCGCCACATGCGATATACGTTCTGTCATCTGCTTTTTTAATGTTAGAAACACAAAACCACAGAGAAATTTGTGAAATTAATAGGCAGAATGCGATGAGAGATTCAGTAGTAAGGAGATGAGTGCGAAGTTTCAATGAGGGCGTGAAACTGTTCACGATGAAGAAAAAAGTGGACGGGGGTCTCTGATGGACGATGATGATGAAGAACTTGAAGACTAAAGAGAGTCAAAGAATTACCAATTCGACATTCCCTTTCCATTTCTTCGTTATCGTAGGCGGCATCTTTCTGCGACAAGGGTTATACTAAAGTCCGTGCCCTGCTAAGCTAGATGTTTCGAACATGAAGGCATTTATGTTGAAAAATAGCTTAGACATTCATTTCATTATGCAATAACAATATTTTTCTAATAAAAATTTCATTTTTTCTCAACGCAGCTTAGTTCCTACACACCCTAATATACCAGGAAAGCATCCAACATAATTTTACGTATATATCACCAGTCATTTTGCATGAAAATGCAAAAATTATATTCAGAGGGTTCTTACCATTAAAAAAATTTAAGGGTAAAAAAACGGTGAGTTGCGAAAGAAAAATTAACTGATGAAATGAAAACAAATAGTAAGATAGCTCCTTAAGTAAGCGCGATTTACATACATTTCAAGAAAGTGCATTAGTAATTAAAATGACACAGCTTACGTGACTTCAACGTTTGTAGATTGCGAGCAATAAGAAATGTTTGGATGCTCCTTTGACGGATTGTACGTACTTCATTTCACTGATATGTCTGGCGATAATCGAGTGAAAATTATTTTACTGTCGAACCCTAGTGCACTATTATTTCAGTATAACTCTCTCCCTTTAGAAAAAACAAAGCAATTATCAATAGTTTTATCTGAAAGTGTAAAATTGTTTGAAATCAACTTACCAAATGATGTTGGGGTCTAATTCAATTGAAGATGGAATGTTTCTAGGGTATAAACTAGATGTAACTTTTAATGTATCGAAACAACATTTCCAAATTTTGGGTGCCTAGAAAAAAATTTCGTTCAGTAGATAACTTTCTAATAGCAGTAATCACCAATTCGAACTGTTTTTGAATCGTGAATTTCTTAATCTCAACACCAAACTTTTGGTTGTTTTGGGTTTTCTTGAGAAACTACAATCTGTCTTCTTTATGGTAATGTAATTACATTTTCCAAATCCTCACATAAACTGAACAGATAATCAATCAGCAGAATATTTTTTTCCTAAGCTTCCAACATAGGAATTAAAATTTTAAGAAACTATGCAAGCAGTTTGAATCTCATTGCAATAATGAAATTGATTGTTGAAAATGATTGCTAAATAAATAAAATAAAATGCAAAACAAGCTAGTATTATTAAATAAATATTTTTGATTTTAAATATAATAGTAAATCCTTTTTGTGCGATATTTTTTTGGTCGAAAAGCACCAAAATGTGGTATAATTCTTCAAAGTAAATCTGGGCCATATTTGGTAGCTCTATGTAAAATGGTCTTTCTTGTAGATGGAGAACTTATACACATTTTCCTTCATTAGTAGAGATATAATTTTCAATAAATGTAGCTTAGTTAATTCAAAAGGCAAGCACATACACATACCTTGAAATTTGTATTTAATTATCTTGCATGTGTAACAAAAATTGTGCATGTGTAACAAATGAGTTAAATTTTTAAGAATTTTCTTTTTTGGATAAATTTATTAAAATAATAGGGTTTTTTTCCCCCATTTGGTAATGCACAAGGAAAATGAATATCATAGTTAATGAAGTTCTTTTCTGATTTGTATTTCTAAGTTCATAAAACATATCCTTGAATATCAAATTTATTGTGAATTTGTGATTTGAAGATATATAATTTTTATTTCAAAGAACAGAAATATTTCGATAGTTCAGGTAAATATAAAATGCACAATTTTTTTTAAAGCTGTATTTAAGTATACCTTAACAATTGACTACATTTAATAAATGAAAAGTTGTATACTTTTTAAAAGAATTTCTTCTTTTTAATGAATTTATCAAAATATCAAGCATCCTCACAACCTTTTTTCGGCAAAATATCTTGATGCACACAACAGTATTTCACATTATTAATTCATCTGGATCAATTATCTTTGTATTTAATGAAGCTTTTTTCTATGAAATATATCTAATTTTATACCTCCTTCTTATTTATTAAATGTTCTGTAGAGTTATTCATTATAATCAGATTGTATAATAATTAATTCAATGAAAAAAATATGATTAACATTAATGTTTATGGATATTTAAAAATCTTAAAATTCATATAAAGAAAGTATTTACCACAGATTGTAAAATATATAATTTTATAAAACATTGCATTCATTTGCATAAAAGTTGAATAAAGAATTTAAATATTACTATATTAAGCTGCTGTTGTGAATCTAAGCAGCTTATATTGACATTTCATGCACTTCAAACATCAATGCAGCATAATTGATTCTGCATTCTGAGTATAAATAAACTATTTTAATGATTATACATTCCAAAAAAAAAAACATTTTGATATGCAGTAGGAATCTGAAATCTAATCAAAAATTGAATTCAATATAGAGTGTAATAACTAAATTAATAATATATCTGCATTTAAACAAAATATCTAGATAGCATTAGATTTCGAATAATTTAAAATTTTCATTGTTAATCAATCAGATGATTAGTTGTAAATTCTTGGAATGTAATAACTGAAATGATTACTTGATCCATAGTTTCAGAGATGTACTTTGGAGTTTTGTCAAAAAAAAAAATAAATAAATAAATAAATAAATAAAAAAAAAGAAAAAAAAAAGAAAAGCAAGTATTTTATTTAAAAATGTAATGTAGGCATGTTTCATACTTCTTTAGTATTTCTTTTTTAAAAATAATAATATTTTGCATAATTCAGTACTGTAATATATTGTTAAATTTTGCAAAATATTGTTAATACAATATGAATGTATTAACAGTATATTTTACTAAAAATACATGATAGCTTTGTTTCTACAAATCCAAATAAATTCAAATGTTTTTGGTTGAAAATGATTCATGAAAACTAAAAAGGGTGCAGACACACGCACATGCACACACACACTTTTTCTTAAATAAGCAGTGGTTTTTATAAACTTTTTCCATTTTTGAGAAATAGTTTTTAGCAATGGAGAATAAAAACACAACTTCATCCATTAAAAACCATAAATTTAATTAATAATTCTTAAAACACTTTAAATACTTGGTGAAATAATATGCGACGCACATCAATGATCAACTCAATTCAAAGTTTGAACTGCAGCAAAATCAAATAGAAAATGACAACATTTACAAAATTCCATCAGCCAGTTATTTTAAATAATAATATATTTTAGCTCCTGTTGCCAATACCACAAGTTTTGATTGCTTTTTTTATATATGTACTTTTACAATTTGTATCTTCTTATTTACATTATTTTAAATATATACAACCTGGCAATTACATATAAAAATTAAATACTTTGACTATTAATTTATTTAATTTGCAAGAAACAATGTACTCATTTTGCTTCTCAGATTTTGTTTTAAAATTAAATTACAGATACACTTCAGTAATTATTGAATTTCTAAGAATAGCTATTCAGAACAAAGATACAATAACAATAATAATAATTAAAAAAAAACAGCTTTACTGCTAATGTTATCTTGAAACATGTAAACATGGTATAGTCATGCAAACATTTGATAATGGAAACTAATTCATATGTACTGAAAAGTAATAACTAAAAAAACCTGAATATATATAATATATTTTTTCAAATACCCTAAATTCAAGAGGGGGGGGGGGGACCAACCATTGCAGTAAAAACAATAAACATTAGAAGTGAGTAATAGCAGCTAAACATTAACTATTAATCATGGTTCAGCAGATATGATAAAATCAGGGTCATGAAATATGCGTTTGAAAATAACTTAAGCAAAAGATGTCAGTTGATTGTATGTTGGGTAATTCATATATATTGGCAGATTAGTGAATATAACTAGCAGTAAAATATCATAAAAGAGATAAAGAAATTTTGTGAGGACATACAAAATGGCTGTACAAAAGACTGCTTGAATTAAGTTCACTCATGCATGATGCCTTCTGTAGGAAGGGAGAAGATAGCTTCAGCTAAGAAAAGGCTGGGATATTGAAGAGTTCTGTTTTCTGTAATATCCATTACTCCCTTGTCACAAATGAACCAATGCTCTTTGAATGATTTAAAAAAAAAATCCAAGACATGAGAGTCACATAGAGAAATATCATTACTTTATAAAGGATGTCAATGCATATTCCATCAAAATTCGATGAGAAGAAGGCTTTTTAGGTCATACATAGCTCTAAGATTTTACTAGAGCAGCACAATCAATTTCAAAAATTTGTCTATGCACTTATTTCTGAATGTTAATTGTTTCATCCCATAAAAGCAAATCAATGATTAGAGATATAGTTTCATCAAATAAAGATGAGTATCACTTTTCTGTCTTTTATGATAGTTTCTTTATGACAAAGAGACCAGACCGTTTAACAGGACAATGTTTAGTGACAAGTATATACAGCATAAATGATTTAGAAATAGTGCAAAACATTCCACAAAGCAGATAATTGAATCTAGAGTTACCAAAACAGAAGAGTAATCACTTCTTGTTTAGGAGGTACTCACTATAAAAAGAATTTTTCCAAAATTTCAATTGGATGGTTAAAAATTTATCAAAATTTTTACATTTTTTCACAATAACTTTGGAGTATATTATAACATCAGAGTCATTTTTTGCATCACTTTAAAATTTAAAAAATTAGTTTTTGAATGATATTAATTTTATTTCAGTATAATATTTTCTCCACTTTTAATAAATTATTCAAAATATTCTTAAGTATATTTCAGAATTCTTAGTAACTAAATTCAAGCACACAAATATTGCAAAAATATTAAATACATTTTTTGAGCATATTATTGTTGCTATTAATAAGAGTCTACTGTAAAAATAATGTGAAAGTGATAGATGAATTAATCTTAAAACATTATCTACCTATGAATCATCTAACATTACAGAATCTCTTTTAATCACCCTTCCCCTTAAAATGAAGGGCAGGATGTCACCACTCCATGTTCTATTCATAAACACATTAACTGAGATTAGATTCAATATCGCTACAACAAAGTGCTTTGTCATATGGGTGCACTATAAATTTTAATTTTATCAATAATATTAATTTTATAAAAGCAGTTTCTAAAAATATACTTTTATTAGTATACTAAAAAGTCGATTTATTTTATTTTAATTATTTGCTTTGGTTTTAAACTGTGATTTATAATTAATTATAATAGATTATTGAAATCTATTCCTTCTCAAATTCACCACCAAAAGATGTCATTTGAATGAAACTAAAATTTAATATTCAAATAATTAAAAAAAAACTCTGAAAATATTAAAACAGTGTATTGTCATTGAAGATACACAAGTGAACAAAAATTCAAACCCAGAAATGCATGAAAAATCCATTACAAAATTCCATCTTTATAGCATAAAACAAGTTCAATAAATTGTTGTAAAATATTAAACTCTTACTTCTTCTTCCAAGACTCCCAAAGGTGGCTCACTTGAGCACAACACGCACACTTCAACATCTCTCAATAAATTCAAAGTTATTAATCTATTTGAATTCTAAAATGAAAAAACAACAATAAACATTTGATTCCCAAAATATAATTTTTATTGAAATACATAAAAAATACCACGTTATTTATGTAATTAATACACTAAGAGGTTAAATCAGAGAAACAAATAATTTGTATTATACCAGTCACCTTATTACACCAGTTAGTTTCCTGTACACAAAATAAATCAATAGGGAAATCTAATCCAGGAATAAAAATTAGCATCGACTACATATTAAAATGCTTTTGAATATAAAAATGTTATAAAAAACTTTTTCCTAAAATAGGTATCAGGTGAAATTTTTGATTAATAAGGATATTTCAGACATAAAGATTTTTCTTAATGGACAATTTAAAATGACAACACAAAAAAAGATTATTACAACAATGTTAAATTTATAAAAAAGTACCTTTAAGAATCTATTAATGCCAGGATAAGAAAAGTACAGGATAATTAAATTTCTGTTATTAAATAGATTTTAAATTTTATAATGGTATAAATAAATGGTTATAATATTTAAAAAGTTATAAGGTATAAAAATATTTTTTGTGTTATAACATTTTAAGAAGCTATTACCAAGAAACATAAAAATTTCATTTAATTCACAAATAATAATTAAAAAAAATTGAAGAAAAGTTCATCCCATGATGCTCTTTCCTACACATTAAAGTGCATTTTTTGCCAAATTTGATTTTAGGAGGAAATAGACTGCCTCAAGAGTGCCAATAGACTCACATACATACTTGCTTTCATTATTGATAGATATAGCAAAGTTATGATCTATAAAATTATGAAACGATGCAATTTGGCTCATGAGTATAATATGAAGTAATTGAAATTTGAAATGTCAGGTCTAAAATTCATTTAAGTAGAAAAAAGTATTAAAATAGAAAATATAATAAAAAATTTAACTTCAGATAAAAGAAAAAGTGTAAACAATGTTTCAATTTAATTTTAAACTAATCATCTGATAAAAGTTGAAGGTTATTAACTAGCAAATGGCAATATAAATTTTGGACATAACTGAAACTCATGGTCAACATGCATTACAAAATAATGTTCTACATTACTTTGTAAAATATTTTGATTTACTTTTGGTTTATATATTCTTTATTTTGTTTTATTTAACACACACACAAAAAAAATATTTTTCAATGTTTCAAAGATATTGTTACTTGCAACATAATCTTTCAATCTTTTTTTTTTAAAGGTAACTATTCAGTTAAAGGGAACCCAATCATTTCCAAACTTGAATTCCTTCTTGAGGTGCTATTTTGTGTTGTGCTAGACCAGAATTACATGGAAGTTAAATGTCGGCAAATGTCTGTAGAAAGAAAAGTTAATATAACATAGTACAAAAAAAAAAAAATTATTTATCAAAAACAGAAATCCAAAAATTAAATGCTATTGAAAGCATCCTGTTTCAAATTCATACCATGTCTTTTATTATAATTTAAAATCTTATTTTAACAGAAATAAATGCATCTTGTAATATGTAGGGGAGACAGGGGCAGGTTGATACCAATCTTGATTGAAAATTGTTTATATTTTTTTGTTAATGAATAAATAGCTGATTTGTATTTCAACACATTCTTACATCCTTTGGCTAGTAAAAAACGGAATTAATAACAATATAAAAATAAGAGAAAATATCGAGTTGAATGAGCTAACTCCATAAGTGTCAACGTGTCCAGAGCCCGGGGTACGTTGGCACCATACGCGGGGGAAAGTTAGCATTATATGTTTGTACTTTTCTTAATTATACTGTAATACTTATTTAAAAAGAATTTTAAAAAAATATGTTTTAATTAAAAGCTTTTATTGAACTAAAGTTTAAATAATTGAATTTAACTAAAAATTGCACTTTCGAATTTAGGAACATTTAATCACGATACAAAGAACTGAGATTGCAAAAATCTTTGTTGTCCCAATGGCAGTAGCAGAAACATTTTTATATTAGCCCTTGAGACAACTGCTATTTTGGCATCATTGGAAAAAATAATGCCATCGTCGTTTTAGAACTTTTTTTTGAGGAAACTTACCTTCCATTCTTGGGAACTCTTCAGCCGCCAAGAATGGAATTTAAGCACGAACAGCACAGTGGATGAAATGACGAGGTCCGTACCAAATAGCTCTAGTGTTGTTTTAATACGGGACGTTAATATAACTAACTAACTAAATTTCCATGAATCAAGCACTTTCCGTTTTAATGAAAGAGCAAACTGGTAAGTAAATTTGCGCATTTCTTTCGGACTGAGACCAAAATAAACATCTGAGGCTCGGTTTACATATTCTGCAAGATTTGCTTCCTCCTGACAGCTGAATAGGTTTCGTGTTGTCAGGTAGCTGAAAGGCATTCTTGGCTTTTGAAATTTGTTAGAAATAGCATTTTAGGGAAAGCAAAGGTATCTCATACTTTGATCAGCCTTTGAATATTACAATTTTTTATGAAATAGCTCTTTTACTGATTCAAAAAAAAAAAAGTCCTCCCGAGAGTCGAAACTCGATTTGTTGTACTCTTTTTGTTTCTAACCATGCTTCTGAAAAAGAGATTTTAACCGTAATCACCATTCAAAACACAAGACCGACCTGCTTCGCTGGCGCTAATATGCCCCATCATGTCATTTTTATTTTGATTCCATTTTTTCTGAAAATTAATTAAAAGACATATACTCATGAATATTGTCATGAACGTCAAAATACTAAACGTATCACGCAAGAAACATCATAGCTAATATTGTATACTCTAGAAGAAAATCAAGTGAGTGTTAAATAATTACTTTTCAAGCAAAAAATAACAACTAGACCGCTAATGTTTGCAGATTCATATGAAGCTGACTAAAAATTTTTGAGCGTATGAAGTCATACTTCCTGCTCACTCTGTTCCCACTTCTACTGCTATTTAGGTGTTTGTAACAGCGCTATTAGCAGAGTGCCAACTTGCCCCGCTCTCCCCTACTATTTAGTATATTACCAATATAAATTGAATACACACCTGTAAGTTAATCTTACTATTTCCACAACTTAGTTGCAACACAATTTCAATTATAGGAATTAGGGCAGGATATATATGTTTTGTTCATTAGTTTTATGGGCGATGAAATATAAGCACAATTATGCCAGTTTTTTAAGGTAAATGTGATAAGGGTATGAAAGGATAATACCAACCCCCAGACGTCATTTTCTCTTATTAAATGAATGATGATTTTAAGAGAAGAAAAAAAAATGGTCCAAATGTCATTTACTTTCATTGTGCCAATCAATAAATAAGAAACCTTAGTTCATTATTTATTGCATCAACTTTACTTTGATTTGTCATTCTTTCGAAAGGATCTGCAGTTACGTGTAAACAATGCAATCATTTGGAATTAACTTGCAATCCTTACTACTTTGCCTTATAAAAAGTAAAGCAACATTTTATTATGTTAAATATTTTTTAAAAAAAGCTGTCATTAAGAATTATGCAGAAAAAGGCATTAACTTTTATTTTTCCCTAAATGTGCCTAATAATCAGATAGTGAAGGTATAAAATATATTAAAAATATTTGCAACAATACATTAAATAATATTATTTTTTTTAACTAAACATACAACTTCTAAATATTATTAAAATATGTCACAAATCTTTTGATTTGGTACTTTAAATCGTCAGCAATCAAACATACCTGCGGAGAAGATGTTGGCAAATATATAAGAATCTCTCGTGATAAAACTTTAGGTAAACAGTTCACATAAAAGCAAATTAAATTTTGTTCCTGATTAGTTAACGTCCACCATTCTTTTGAAGCTACAACAACTTTGCCTTTAATTAGTAAGCATCCATATAAACTATCAGCAATATCCAACAATTGATTCAAACATTCCTGAAAAAAATTCAAGCGTTTATTTTATGTAAATTTAATATTTGCCTTAATTAGCCTAATAACTAATGAACACGTATGTAAGAGGAAAATGTCATTTACAGTTTCGAAAATTAAATTAAATCGAGAAAATATTTTTCAAGAACGAGAAAAAAGAAATGTACACTAGCGTGAAAAATCACGCATACAATGAAAAATAAATAGGAATAAAGGATCATTGTTCTTTCCTACACCTTTGATTAATTTAGTTTATTTCATGTATCTAAAGATGGATTTTGCGATCGATTTTTAATAAAAACTACCACTGATATGCCAGAGGTTAAATTTTTGTACGAACGTGCATTCTTAATGACAGTACACCACAATAATAATACCAGAATTTTATTATTATTTAAACGATTCATTTTATTAAATTATTATTTCATACTAATGACGCCGCGTGGTAATACATTTTAGAAAAAAATAATTTCATGGTAAGTAATATTCTTATTAATGAATTATAAAATAAAGATTAAAAAGTAGAAAACAATTCAAATAAAAAAATGCATTTTAGTCTCACACAAATAAAGAATATTTATTGCATTTATTTTATTTTATTCGCAGTCTTTATGTTCCAAAATATTTTGCAAACTAAATGAAATCATTCTACTTCCACTTTAAATGGAAGCCAGAGATAACCTTTTCTCCTGTTGCCAAATTATCCCACGAAGTTTCACGGAAATCATGTGAAGTTGGAATAGTAACATTTTGGCGATATTGGTACTTTAAATCGTGTTATAAGGGGCGGATACAATGAGAAGGGAATAGCATGAAGGATCATGATCCTTTCCAAACCTCAAACAATGTTTCGTAGTCCGACAGAAAAGATGCCCTAAGATTGACCACATTGAATTGATCATATTAATTGTTTGATAAAGAAAATCTTTGATTGAACCTGGTTAAGTGAAAGAATAAAATAAATTGATTTTTTTTAATCTGCCTTTTTGTAACCTTACATATCTAATCTTTTTTTTAACACTTTATTGATGAATGGTCAATTCGCCGCTGGGTATTCTCGATTAAAGTTACTGTTAAAAATATTAGTCGTAATATATTCTACTCAGTGAGTCAAGGTGGCGTGTCTATAAAAGAATATTATACGTTATATATTCTATTATATAGTATTATATTACACTAGCTGACCCGGCAAACATTGTTCTACCATATAAATTATTTCTAGTGAATATTTTGGTTTTTAATTAAAAAATAACGAATGTATTGTAAGTGTTTGGAGATGGGATCTATGACAGAAAGAGGAATGGAGCGCTGTAAACAATAATCGCCGATAAAAAAAAAAAACCCACCAACCATTCATTTTCGAAATACAATGTATTTCATTAAGGTAACGAACATATACATTGTTTATCTATAAAAAGTTAAACGTAAAGTGAAAAAAGTAATCTATTCTTTATCCTAAAGTATAAAAATGAAATAAAGAAAATCAATATTCATTTCGAAGAGTAATTGAGTGTACGCTATTTTTTGTCAGTTCGTGTTTAGCCAACACAAATAAACTGGATGGTTTGCCCATGCGAGAACATGCCACGTATAATCGTCCGTGTGAAAAACATGGTGTGCCCAAATCGAAGCCGCAAACAGTCATCGTTTGGTCTTGCGACTTATTGATTGTCATTGCGAATACCAATCTAATAGGAAATTGAACGCGTTTGAATTCAATTGGCACGTCTGTGTGAATCATTGGAATTCGTGGCAGCAAAACATTTTCGGCTCGGAATTTGCCATTCAAAATGGTGGCTTCGATAACGTTTTTCATCAATTTCTTAATGACCAATCACCTTAGAAGGTGTGGTGACATGCCTGACAAATCCAGTGTGTTCAAAAACTCTGTTGGATAATATACAGCTTCATTAGCATCACAAACTGTATCGATCGATTTGTATGATACCAAGTCGCCTGGCAACGACTGCTGTATCTTGAAGTTTAAATCGTCGACGTCCACATTTTTTGTTGCCAAAATGGCTCTTTCTGCCAGCCACGCATGATTTATGTATTATGTGAGTACATCGGGAAATATGCGGTCAAGCATTTTGCGAATCAACGATAGTGCAGAAATGAGTGGGCAATTTTATGCATCCAGTATTTTCATAGACAGCAACTTTTTCCATCGCCGATATCTAACAATTGACCCGAGAATATTTCAGCAGATAGATCTTGTAGCATTTGGAAGCGCATGTTTATTTTTAGCTGGGCATTTTCAACATTACGCCACAGTGGCGATGATTTCAAGCGTAGATCTCATCAGCGTACGTTGAACATGAAATGACGGGATAGGGACACCCTAATTATCTAGCGTTACGAAATATACTTTACGACCTATTCTCATACCTACCAAATACACATAAAAAATTTCATAAAAATCGGTCGAGCCGTTTCGAAGGAATACGAACACAAACACCGTGACACGAGATTTTTTCATATTAGATTGACGGTTAGCAATCCTGGAGGCTTTAAATAACAATTTCACTAATATTTCTTTTTATTTTCAATGGAATTAATTATTTAAAATTTGAAAATATTGCATCTAAATATGGGCCATATTTAATCTTAAACGCCTTTGCTGACCTTCCGCCTCCCAGAAAATTTCCATATTCTAGACATGAGCATAACCCATGTCTAAAATGTTAGTTTGATTCTACCCTAGTTACATATCTCAGTCAAGACGAAAGCGGTTTGTCTGTACGACTATTCTCTTGTATAGAAACATATTTGATCTATACATTTTACTTAATTGCTGCAAAGAAGATCTTAAAAACGCCATTTTCCAATTCTCTTAGCTTATCTTCGTCATCGTAATCTAACAGAGATGTTCATTCATTCGCTTGTCTACTTACGTTAGCTCAGTGATGTAACTAAAAACGGTTTATCGGTTGGGGGCAAGCAAGCAAAAGCCCTGGGAGCAATTACGATGTGTGCAAAAGTGCGGAATAAATTAGTTGAAATCAATAAAATGTTCGCTCATACGCAAACTTTGTTTCTGAAATATACAAGCGAGTCTATAGAAAACAATTTTTTGATTCAACAGCAAAGGCAAATATATCACAATTATCGAAGAGAATGATGCTAATACTAAGTCAACGTGTTAGTGGTATTTGATAAACTAGACTCAAACTAAGATAATAATAATAAGCTCGTAAGGTCATATTTCTATTCACCAAACATTTTTATTAATTAAAAAAATTGTTTTAAAATGTTTAAAGGTTATTTAGAATTGCTATAAACTTAACTGAATGAGAATAATTGCAGTAAACCTGCTGCAATTATTCTCTGGTCCTAGGACTAAATTTTATCATTAGAAGCGTCAAACAGAGAATTATAAGCATAAAAAGAAGCGGAAAAAATGATGGAAGAAGTGTGCATAATGAAGTTATTATTTTTGCTACTTTTGAACGCTGGAAAGAAGATTTTATTCAGTATCCTATTCATATGTTTTATATTGCCAATGACTGTGGCACAGATAGCTAAGTTATTTTCTTAGATTTAATTCATGCAGAAACAACTTTCTGAACTTCCAAAGTTATCTGAAATACTATGATCTTTTTCAACAGAAGAAGGGGGGGGGGTTCTTCTATGACAAACTAGGGGTGTGATGCCCAAAAACTTTCTCAAATAAAAATATTTGTATGTTATTAACCGCACTGGCGAACCCACTGGCGAACAATTACAAAAGAGCCTATTAAAGTGCGATTTTTGCCTGTCATTTCTTCCCTCCAATTCATTGTTGGAATGCAGTTAGCATACAAGCACCAAGAATCTGAATTTTGAAAATCTTTTTGCTGCAATTGCTTAAAATCAGAACTGGGTACAGAACTACTATTTCATAGATTTCAATCATGCGTTTTTCAGTTTCGCATTTATGTGCTTCAGAAATTACAGACAAAAGACTGTCAACCGCTCGACAGGTTTGATTCCACATTTGATACTTAGCTTTAGATGTTAAATCTGTGCGTCAAATTTCATCTATCCAACTCTCTTCCCTTTGTAGTAATCGTGCCAAGTATTGTTCGGACAGACACACTTTCTCTGAATGGATTTCGTTCAAAATTCGATAGAAATTCCGCATATTCATGCACCGAATTTCATTCGTCTCACTCAAAACGTTTCGGAATGATCGCGTTCACAGATATAAATTTAAAAATGCATTTTTCGGACTCTGGGAGATCTGAAGTAGAGATTCGTCAAAATCTCGAGTTTCGAATTTTTTGATGACAACAATACTTTTACTTTTCCTATGCAAGAAAAAAAAAATGCTGGACATCCTTAGAAACTAGATCCATTAACACCCTATTCATTTCTACACTAAAGCTATCTACTCCTCACATGTGGAAAAAGGGGCAGCCACAGGATCCATGCATCGATGGTAGTTGCAATTATTTGCAATCAGCATTTTATACATTAACTGCATAAGAATACCACGCATAAAGAATAAAACAATAAATGTATTCCACTCGAATGTAGGGATGTTTAAAGAGTACAACTTACTTGCAGGCTGTGTGTATCAGTAGCTAACAAGCAGTCACTAGTCCGAGTCAAATCACCAATATTGCCTTTGTCTTTATCCAATTGCTTCAGAAAACAATCAACCAATGGATGGCAGATCTGTAAATGGATAATAGTTAGAAGGGGGGAAAACAATTTTTAGAACCACACTTCGATTAGCATAAGATTTCTTCTTTTTCACTTCTACTTTTCAGTCTTTAATTAATATTATAACATTATGGAATTGAAAAGTCAATTTTTTTTCCTCAAATTCACTGACACACAACATGCATGGAATTTTTTTATTTAAGAAAGTAATTAACTAATAATTAAGTTTTGTAAATATTAAAAAGTGTATAGTCATTGAGAATAGACACGCTAATGCATAAAATTTCAAAATCATATCAAGAAGTGGACTGGATGGATCAATAATTCTATTTTTACAAACATCCGATAAATCATATTGACCAAAAGTGAGAAAAAAACTTGAATCAAAGTGGTTTTGACACAAAGACTGTAAAAGTACAATAAAATTTTTGTTTTTAATTAAATCAAATCATTTCTTGGTTGCTTAATGGTTGGAATAAAGCAGTTTTGATCTGATTAAACCATTAAAATAATGTTTCAACTATTGTGCTTAAAATCTTACAGAAAAGTGTATAAATTCTTACTTATTTGTAAGAAGGAAATGCTATATTTGTCTTGATTGTTTTACTACACAAAATCTAGTTTGATTACATAATCTATAGATTTAATACAGAGAGAAAAAACATAGAACTAAAAAATTTGTTTAACTAAATCGATAAGTTATAAAAATTCAATATACGCATTGAATGAAAGGCGAAAGAAAAAAAGAATAAATTTCATCCTATTTTAATCAACAAATTAGAAAATTAAAGATTGAACTCTTGAAATTTTCCTTAATTTATTTTTTCTATAAATAAGCAACTAAATGTGCAAGTTTAATTAACTTGCTAAAAATTGGAAAATCGAATCTAAAAATTTAAAAAATTACTGAGGCTTTTTTAAATTGCAGCTTTATAATATAAAGAAAATGGTTATAATATTTTAATGCAAAACAAAATTAAAATAGTTGATAAAATAGTTGATATGTAGCATAATTAATTTCATATTATGGTGAGCTAAGTACTTTGCCAAATATTTCATTTTTAATCATTTTTATATATTTTGAATTTATCTTTACATTAACAAATTTTAACTTGTTGAGTTTTGCCTCAATAATGCAGGGAGAAATTATAAAATGTGTAAAAACATCAAAACAAGATAAAATTTGTAATAAATAATTAATAAATTAAAAATTAGTGAGCTGATAACCTAAACAATACTTCATTCATTATCTTTAAAAAATGCATGCGAAACGAAACAGAAACAACATTGCAAATATTACATAAAACATTACAATAATTATATTACATGGAAATTTAATACATCCCAGTCGCATATCAAAATCCTACAAAGAAAAGAGGACACTTTCTGAGCTGTGTAACCAAAACTGATACAACCAAAGCCAAACTTTTTTTTTTTTTATTTCCACATAATTCTTTTCTCCACTTTTTTTCTATTTGCATACAAGAAAATATGAAATATATTATTTTCCAATGAATATAATTTGAAAAATATATTTGCTTCTTCACAAAATAATATTTGTTTCTTCACAAAATTGTTACAAGTAACTATACAGCTATTAAAATGATAGAAATACAAATGAATTGTAATTATTATACTTCTACATCAAATATGGCAAATGATGTTATGTTGATTACATTTGGCAAAACATGTGAATTACAACCTATTCTTACTACCATATATACTTATATACACATTATTTACTTCTGAATCTTCACTCACCAAAGTTTATATTTTTATTACCAAATGTTAGTATAACAATGTCGGATTTCACATTCTTTTTAATTATTTTACATAGACAGTTGACAAAATTTCAGCACTTTCATCCTCATTATTTTTAAATTAAATTTTTATTGATTTATTTTATTAATTAAATTTTTATTTGAATGATGTAAGTAATATTAAAATGTCTAGCTAGTGTTAGATGTAAAGATATTTCATTACATGTATCAGATAAAATCATTACAAATGCTTCATTTTCTAAATTTCCTGCAAATACTTTTGACAACAATTTTTATATAATGATTTTAATAATAGCTTCTATTTTATCCTGCCAAATGAAAATAAAGCATTGTAAAAGTTTTCCAATAATTTAATTGTATAATGAATGAATCAAAATAATGGAAACTTTTATCATGAATTATGGCATCAGATGCAAATGTTCCCTCTATTACAGTTATTTGTTTTTCATCTTCAAAATAATTTGAAGCTCATTCATTTGATAAATTTCCATGTTGGTTGATGCTATAGGATCTCATAAGAGCAGCTCTGCAACAAATTTTAATATAAAATTATTCTCTGAAAATACTGTAACAAACCATGATATTTTCCTTATTTGCTTTTGATATGAAGAATTTCCATTCCTCCTATCAATGACAGATATCAATTTTTCAATTTATTATGAAAATAGCAATTCCTTTTTTAAAACAATTTCCATGCTTAAAGATAATCTAAAGTTAAAAATAAAAATATATAAAACAATGCAAACACTTTAAGAACAAATAAAAATAATTTTAAAATCTGAAACTTAACAAGATATGCAAAGAAACTCAATTAAATTTTAAATTATTTTATATTTTTGTTGGCAACAATTTATATAAATTTGAAAATAATATCATACATATTTGAAAACTTGACAGTTAATTAATAAAGCATGAATTAAACTTATGAGTATGATCGAAATTCATTAAGAAATTTACTTTCAAACATATGTGCAGTTTTTTAAGAAGTAAAGAAAGTTTTAACAACACACTCTCTCAAAGTCTCCCTTGCAGATCACATGCATTCATGTCTCAATGTGCTATAGTGAGTCTTGATGCATTATCATGTCTGTCAAATATGCAAATATGTCCCAATACATGCAATCGATTGAAGCAGCATCAATTCTTTACAATTTAAATATCAAATATCAAAAAAGACTATGCGTTTTGAAGAGCATATCACTTATAAAAGAAGGAATGTTCTTTGTAAGGGAGGTTGATAAGTCACTTTAATCTTTCTGCATTCCTTGAGTGTGCTGACAATTATATTTCCTTCATATTGTTCTCATAAAGCTTTTGTCACTAAGAGGTGAAGCAATAATTTTTTACTCTTATCAGTATGTCAGATGTAATTGCAATTGCAAGAAATGCTTGTGAATAGTGTCACATGGATTTCAATTTTTATTCTCCTTAATTTATAAAAATTAGACTTCAAGGATAAAAAAAAATTACTTATTGAATTCAATTCGTCAATTTTTATCATTTGGTGCAAGCTATGAATTTTTGACTTAAATATAATATTATAGTAGTTCATAAATGCTAATATTTTTATTAAAAGAAGTGAGTTGTCATTGCAGTTTTATTTCTAGGTTCTCCTTGGTTTCCATTATCAGATATGTGAAAGTAGAAAATGTTAATTCTCATAGTTGAAAAAAGCTTTTAAATCTGGCTCTCTTATTTTGGAAAATTATGTATATTTAACAACAACAACAGAAAATTAGAATATTTTTACAAAACATCCAATTTTGCATTTCATTGCCTTTTACTGATATATTAAAGGTTATTTTTTCTCTAAAAATGTATTATAGCATGTATTAAATATTCACTTCTGGTTAAATGAAGCTCAATGCTTTCTTAAGGCTGAACCTATTCAAATAATCTCAAAGTACTGGGCTTCTGATTATTTTTAAGTTACAAGTTTTTTACTTACAAAATAAATTAACTGAAATATTTTTTGTTTTGTTTTTGTTTTGTAGTACTTTTAACACTTAATTTCAATTACTTTTAAAATTGAAAGATTAGAAGACAATATCATTCATTTTAAAAGAAACATTTCTTTATCTCTAATTCCTACAACTACTCCTTGGCCTTTCATTAATGTTCTGTTTTTTTAAACAATATTTCTTCTATGCCTAATTATGAAAGCAATGCAATATCACTGTAATTACTTCATGAGCATATCCGGCTTTTTGAAATTTGTGAAAATGTTAAACAGGATTCAGTTACAGCTGCACCAATAATAAAGACTAAATGTCTGAATCCAACCATGTTAAGCAATCATTTACCGAGTAGATATAAAACTATATTTGATATTTTCCACCATACTATATTTTTGTCTTCACCATGCTTATTTAGAAATTTCTATTGATTTATTATTGTGCAAGTTGCTGATCTACAATTATTGCCATTGCTTGGGTTTTACTTAATTTGGATGTTGCAGTGATTGGATTCTATCTATATTTGGATTGCAGTACATTAATTCAATTTCATTATTATTGGAAATATGATTTCCTCATTAAAAAGAGGAAGTAATGTAGAATGTCTTTTAATTGCCAGTATTCTCGAATTTAAATTTGGAATGGAAAATAGCAAATAAAATGTATTTTTTCTTCATAATATTCTTTATTATTAATGATTTTCATAATTGTACCAAGCTAATCATATAGACAAAATTGTCTTCATAGGAATTTAAACCTCTAGTAGATGCGTGAATTAAGAATATTTATACTGAGCATTGTATTACATATATTATATACTTATATTCTAAAAAAATTGCATTTAATTTTCATAAATAATCATTTATTATCCTCATATTAATTAAATAAAACTTTCAGTAACTGGTTTTTTACAAATTTGATTTTTATGTTAGTATGTATAAGAAATATACAAAACCACCAGAAGATTAAAGAAACTATACATAATGGCTATCCTTTATTATTTCTCCTAGGCATAAAACATTGGTGATTGATATTGGATGTTTGTTCCATTCTTTAATATTTGTGTACTGAATTACTTAAATGACAACTATCATATTTAGATGCTGAATTATATTGTAAAGATAAAAATAATATACATTTTGGAAATATAATGCAATTTTTAGACTTCAGACTACAGGATGCTACATTTAGAAATGAATTCCACAAAAAAAATTACTGTAATTATGTATGTGAAATTGATGCTTATTATATTCAATATCAAGTTTCAAATTCCCTCGTGCTGTTTTACATGGAAATTTGGAAAGGAGGATGCCAGCAAAAGTTCATTTGACTATGAATTAAAATTGTGAGATCTGTCACAAACCAATTATTGTTTTGGTATAAAATGGATGTAAATAACATTAAGTGAAAGATTAATTTGAAAACAATTCTTGATCATGAATTTTCTTGAGTATCATTGTGATGATTTCCTTGCTGACAAAATATAAGAAATTAGTCAAGAATAGTTCTGCTATGATCTCAGCTCCTCTAGTAATCTTTATTCATATAATAATTAAATATAATAGTAATAAAAAGATAAATATTTCTTTAAAAAATAGAATTTTGAAAAACATTTCAATAATTGTCATTTCTGATCAAAAAGAACTCAAAAACTTAGAGTCTTAAGCATTACAGACAATTCTGGGGAATTTGGCTTAGCTACATGCAAATTATGAACTTTAGGCTTAAATGCATATCACTGATGAACGTAGTCAATAGACTGATACTTCTGCTAAATTCAATAAACATGATGTTGGCAATTATTTTTGGTGATTAATCACTATTAGGCAGTTAATATATGAATGCTGCATTTTATATTCAGTAAATGGTGTACTACTACATCTCAAAGGGCATATTTCTTGCAAGAAGTAATATTATTTTTAGTTTTCTTACTATACTATTCAGAAAAAATAATAATAATAACACATAAGAAAATCAGATTTACATACCACTAAGGACTTCTGAAGCTTCATAACTTCCCCAGGTTTCAACAGCTGATCTAGCCCAATGAGCATGGCCATTCCAGCAAAAATATTGTCTAGTAAATTAGACATATGACAGTCACTACAAGCATCATTTTTTGTAATCAATATCAAAACCAATCTGTTAAAGGAAGAGAAATTCAGAAAATATATTTCATGAAAAGCTTCATTTACAAATAATAATCTTTTCAATAAAAAAAATAATATCGTATTTACAATATCAAGTTGTCAAAAGTTTATTTAAATTAGCATCTTTAAATTTTGCATGCTATTATAATTAAATTTCACTAAAAGTATTAATGAAAACTAAAATCTCTTTGAAATGCACACAGTTTTGTTCCCTATTCATGTTCGTCATCCCTTTCAAAATTAAAAAAATAATTGAACTATATTATCTGAATAATATAGGACATGCCTTACTAACCTTCAGTTCAATATAATCAAACATAAGTGAATGCCAAGCAAGGGCACTGGTATTTTATAAACACCTTATAATTATTTAACTGAATGTTGCCATTACTTTGTATCACAGAAACAAAAGGAATAATGTAAATTCTAATTAAATAAGGCACATAAGTTGTCATATGATCTGGAAATGATATGAAAGTAGTATAATTTTTAGACTTGAAAACTAATTAAAAACATTAACATACATACTGTACTTTTTGAAAATTTTTTGCAACAGTTACTTTACATAACTTAATTTGTTTTAATTTAGTCACTTTTTAGTTTCATAATCAATCTATAAGACAGAAATTTATTTTACCTTTTATGATATTCCCGCCAAATAATTTTCTCTTCAGGTGTAACTGCTCTCTTTAATTCACTATTCCTCAAACGAGTAAACATATGAACACCATTTAAAGAACCAATAGCTGCGAAAGGAAGCTTCTGTGAAAAATAAAAACATGCCAATTAAGCATTTAAATGTAAATAAGAAAAAATCCGCTAGAATAATCCCTTCACCTGAATGAAAAATTATTGGATAAACTAAAGAATGCAGTACCGTCAGCAAACTAATTTTTTAAAAGCGAAAAATTACCAAATATGATAACTTAACCACATCATTTAGTTAATATTTCACAAGTTTTCGATTGTCTGGAACGATTTGGGCAAAGCTTGGCGAAAAATGTATACTGTGTTCTTTAGTTTTACCAAACTATTTTACCGATACAACTTCCCCCGAATTTCGAGTGAAAATGGGTACGCCACCATCAGCTGTCAGTACCGCTAAAAAAGCCATATTAATTTAATGTTCAAGGAACGCAGATCAAATATGACAATTTATTTATTTATCTGTCAATGAAATTCAGCGTTGTATCTTCTCCTAGGTAACGAATGGCACCTTAGTTGCCACATCAAAAAGGCAAAATGATGCAATTATTTTATTAAAAATAATAATAAATTATCTGAAATAATTTAAACAACATTTAAATAAACTGCATTAAAGTGCAAAAAGTAAATTCATGTTTAATATTTTTAGAAATATACGAATAAAGAATGGAATTAAATTAACATTGGTTTTGAAAGTATGTCTGGGCCTGGGAACGATGTTAAAAAATAATTATTGTGAAGCTATTATTATTCAAATAACAGTGGACATATAAAATGATTTAAAAAAATATAAATAATGGCATTTCTTCTTTTACTTAATGAATTAAGGCCGTAATGCTCGTTTTTTTTAGTCACATTTTCCAGAGCTCTAAAGTGGCGCAGTATTTCAGGTGATGAAACATGAGTCAAAATAGTAAATGCAATCTTCACAAAATTTAATTTTCATACTTAATTTAGGCATAATTATGCCATCTCCGGCTTTTTTTAGTTTTAATTTAAACTTAAAAGATAGTGCGCCTCTAAGAAATTTCTTGTTTTTAAATATGAAAAAACAATAACTTTAATTTTAAAAAAGTACAGTTTACTGTTATATCTAATATTTAAGAAGATTCATTTGTTCTTGCTGATACTGCATGAAATTTTATTTGGATAATGAATGCATAAACTATCATCGTAACTCGGCAGAAATATTGAAGGATGACTTGGTGTGATTATTATAATTCATAGTAATTTTATAGTTTAAGTAATAATCAGTGGCGGTTTTCCGCATAGGCGGTGGAGGCGGTCGCCTCATGCCTTGAAATCTATAGGAGCTTCAAAATTTATTTCGACGTATATCATAATCCTGAAGCGTAGACAAATTTAACTGTTCAAGTCTCCCCTTCGGTCCGAATCGCAGAATTTTCTTCTTTTACTTTTTCTTGTACGCAAGAAAGGAAATGATTGATAAAAAAACAACAACTGAATGAAATATTGGTGTGGGGAAATACTGATGGAAATAGCAAAAAACAGATCATAAATAATTTCGAAAGCCGTATTCAAGGAGTTTCTAATAAATATGACAAGTAAACTTATTATTAAATCAACAATCTATTTAAAATAATAAGGAAAAAAAAATTAACCAATCACCGAGCCTCAGCTACTGCTTCGATTTAATCAGTTTCTACTTCACATAAAAGATCATGATAGATAAGTCATAAATTATGCTTCTCTTCTCCTACTACTACCATTTCGAAAATTATCGAAAAATAAAACTATACCCTAGCTCACCATTATGTCAGTTTATGTTTATTGTGCAAGAATACTTTAAAATATTTTAATTTTTTATGGTAAAATACAGTTTATATAGTTAAATTATTACTATTTGTATTGTGCGTGAGCCGCTGTCATCGAAGGCGGTTATTATCTTTTAAACTATTAGTATAAAAGGAATTGTTTAACTGAACGGGATTCATTTTGAGTAGTAATCGTTTACATTAATTGTCATATTCTGCTGTTACAGTCCTATTTTTCTTTTCTGCTAGAATCAGAATTGCCGGTATTAAGGAGATTCTGTCTTTTGTTTTTTCCAGAAGTGTCATCATTTCTCAAACCGGGCACTTCCCTTTCAGAGCCGAATACGTTCGTTCATTTAACGTCGGATCACTTAAATTAGTGAGAATAATATCGCACATTTTATTAATTAGTGGAAACAATCTAAATGTATTAAGTTACAAATGGTAATATATAATTTAATTTAAAAAAAATTCTTTCGTTGCTTTTTCTTTAGTTTTTTCTAAATTTAAATCCAGAGAAAAGCTATTTGTAAGAAAGCAATTTAAATATAGGAAAAGCTAATTTGCTATAAAAATCGAGAGAAATCATTTTCTGTTTTAAAATAGAATTATTTGCGGAATAGTGTGAGTCAACTGTCTTGCTTATTTATTAAAATGGTTTTATAGAAAAATTATACACAAGTTATCCCAATTAAAAACAAGAAAAGTGATATTTTTCTGCTTTTCAATATACCTTTCTATGTTTACAAAATTTTACTTCAATTTTTTTCATTTCTCTTTCTACCTATCAAAAGTAATAAATTTAATCTAATTAAATATGCGCTTTTCTACAATTTTTTAAAATTTAATTTTATTTATTTGGCATTAACATTTCTATAATTTTCTTTCAAAAATGTTTATTTACCTTTATTTTCTTTATCAGAAAATACACTAAAGTGTAGAACATGCCGTTCCGTTTTCAGGTTATAGGAAGTTGACAGTGTTTATTAAAATAAACATTGACAGAACAGAAAAGAAAGAATATAAAATTTTCCCTTAGCAGTCCTCTGTTTATAATAAAGTTTATTATAATTCATTAAACATTTAGTAATTCATGAACTCAAGCTCATTTTTATTTTCTCTTATAACGAAGTACATCAAGAGAAGATATTTTCATCGTCAAAAAAATTCGAACTTATCACTTAGACAAATCGCAACATCTCAGACTTCCCTGAATTCGTAAAGGACAGAATATCTGTTTATATGAATAATACGATAACTGAAAAACGCCTTGAGCTATATAGATGAAATTTGGTGCGTGGTCCGCATCAAATCTGTAGATTTCTATCAAATTTTAACGAAATCTCTTGACTCAAAATCTATCCGTCTGCCTGTCCGAGAACAATTGAACACGAAAACTGCAAAACGTAAATAGATTTATGAATAAAATTTAGTGCACAAAATAAGCATCTGAAGTGTAAATACTTTTTGGATTTAGAATTAAATCTTACAAAGAATTGAGCATCGGTTGGTCCGTGCTTCTGAATCATTCAGCGCGATAGCAACGACTTTGATGAATATAATTTGGTCTTTGGTCTTGATATTATAACTTTAGTTCTTTGGTAATTTTTTTTCCTTCAGTTAGTTGGGAAAAAAAGGGCATTCACAACGCGGGGGCAAAAAAAGGTCATTTCCTTTTCTTCACTATATTATAGAGCATAAAACTCATGTACATTCGTCTGAAAATAAAAATTTGAGCACTGACGGCGTTTACGGCCTTGCCCAAGTCCACAATTTTTTGAGGAGGAGGAAGGGGGGGAGACATCTTTAGCGGAGAGTCTCTGGGAGACCACTCTCATTGATTAAATTAATAAGTTTGCATTTTTAAAAAATTAAATAAGGAAACAAAAAGGACATATTCATTAAGAATATTTTTTAATTTTATATAAAATTCGAGTGTTTCTACATTAATATGTCCATTCGATTTAGAAGGACACAAACATCAAAGGAAATTACTATCACTTTATTCATTTACTTTATTTAAGTGTAGCCTAAAAAATAAAAATGAAGGGCAGTAAATAATTATATCTTATTTTTATCTGTTCGATTATATACGTATATATCCAAGATGAAGAAACTGAGAAAAGATATATAATGTAATAATTTCTTAATCGATCGTGCTCCGATTTTACGGTATTTGTAATTTCACTGTTGTACAATCTCTTATTTTTCTCGCGAATTAAGCCGCTGCAATTGCAAACTCTTTTCTAAAATTCATAAGTTCAGAATACTTTCTCACGGCCATTCTTTCAAATTCGTACGCTACAACGTTCTCACCAGAGTTTGGACAAGTAATCTTTATATAAAAATTGAACTATTTCTTTGAAATTATGAAGAATAAAAGTCATTAAGGAACTCCATGACTGTTGCTTTTAAGTATATATATATATATATATATATATATATATATGCAAGCTTGTAATTGGTAAAAACCGGCAATTTAATGCCACATGTGCAGGTCTATTGTAATATATTATAATGATGTAAAGCCCTGCATGAAAGCCATGTGTTTAACAGAACAAATAAGTCTGGGCTTGTACAGAATCTCTCAGAGAATTTAGACTTTTATTTCATTTTTTCCTTTCTTTGGAGAGAATTTTTTTAAATAAAATATTTAAATGTTTTAAAAACATGAAAATATGTCAGAAATTGGAAAGAAAAGTAATAATTTTGACTTAATATAAAATTAAAAAATTAAAAGAAAATTAAAAATAAAGTGAAATGAAAACTAATGCTTTGGACACAGATCGAACATGCGACCACATTCTGACAGCAACCCAATCTGATCTGAAGTACTTAATCTTTTTAAGCACTTTAAAAATACCAGAACATGGAAAGAAAAATTACAATTTTCACTAAACATAAAATTAAAAAAGATGTGAAATGAAAACTAATGCTTGGACGCAGATCGAAATTACAACAACCTTGTAACAGCAACCCTCTGTGAACACAGGTAAACATCAGAGTTAACCATAGTTGCAATTTAAACCACAAGTGCAGCCTTTTGGAATATATTATGATAGTGAAAATAATTGCACGAAAGCCATGTGTTTAAAAGAACGAATGAGTCAGCGTCATGCTTGTATTCTTTCAGAGAGAATTAAGACTTATATTTCATTTTTTTCTTTCTTGGGGGAGAATTTTTTTAAATAAAAGATTTAAATATTTTTAAATACTTGAAAGAATACAAGAAGTCGGAAACAAAAATAATAATTTTCACTAAACATAAAAATAAAAAATTGAAATAAAAATAAAAATAAATCTAAAAGAAAACGAAATATTGGACTGCGGATCGCACCTGCGACCAAAGCTTTCCAGCAAGCCACTCTGACCACAGGCTAACTTACGACACGTCTACAGCTGGAATTGAAAGCCACATGTATAGTAGTTTAGAATATATATTATAATGATGC
>JAPMOR010103040.1:302298-325638 GCA_026543865.1 Argiope aurantia
TTTAAATGCTTCAAAGATTACCATAAGTCAGAAAGAAATATAATAATTTTCATTAAACATAAAATTAAAAAATTGAAATAAAGTGAAAAATAAAGCGAAAACATGAAGTGCGGATGAAAGCTGCAACCACCGCTTTCCAGCAAGCAATTCTGACCACAGGCCTACATACGCCTCTGCTATAGATGGAATTTAAAGCCACATGTGTAGTCGTTTGGAATATATTATAATGTTGCAAATCACTGCATGAAAACCATGATATTAACAGAACCAATGAGTCTGCTCATGCCCAGAATCTCAGAGAAAACTTCGACTTTCATTTCTTTTTTTTCTTTCCTTGGGGAAAATTTTTATAAATAAAAGATTTAAATCTTTTTAAATTCTTGAAAAATTACCAGAACTCGGAAAGAAATATAATAATTTTCATTAAACATAAAATTAAAAAAATTGAAATAAAATTAAAAATAAAGCGAAATGAAATACAATGCAATGTAAAGATATGTACCATCATGCAAGAGCCACATATTTTGCTGATCTCCGACTGGTATACATTACAAACTTTAGCTGGGGGGGGAACCGAAAAACAAGTACGTAGCTTCATTCATGAGTTTAAGCAGCAATGACGGCTCCAAACTATGTTTACTAAAAATTCCTGCTACATGGTGACACTAAACCTTTGTTCAGATTTCAATAGCACACAGGCAATGGGAGAAATCCGTCGCCTACATGTATGCATTGTGCGTGTTGACAGAGCTTTCTATACTTAGAGTCTGAATGCACTTTTCCTTTTTCTTCACTCTTTCAACATGATTTGCCACTTGATGTACCGTCGCAATTTTGGTTTCTTAACACCTATTAAACCTCTGAGTTTATTGGTCCATGAATAGAACACCTTAGAATTTACTAGGTGCGGTACCTGTTGCTGCGCTTATTTGTTTGTTTATAGGTAGGTAAAAAATAAAGTAGAATATGTATAATTGTTTATCTGAATTTTTTTTTATTTTCTTCCTCTTAAGAAGAATAAAGATATCATCCAAGATTAATTACTCTACTAAAGATTTCGGATAAATGATATTTTTATTCTCAAATTCGGCTCATTTATAGAAGGATTGCTCAGAATTCCCATCACAGAATTTGAAAACAGTTGTTTCTTCAACATTAGCTGTTGGAGAAATACTGGTTTTCTAAATTCTTTCTGGCCTTTAGAAGAAAGCAAATTTTATTTCAAGAAATTAAAAATGTTAACATGAAATAACATTGAAGATCTTTGAATCCATATAATATTTATTTTTTCTTTTCAATACATGATAGAATTACGCGCATAGATACCTTTATATCAAAGACAGGAGGACAGCAATTAAAAATTCAGGTAACGCCATTAAATATATATAACGCCGGTTATATTATATATATATATATAATTTAGAAAATATATTTGCTTGTGCTTATTTATTTACTTTTGTGTGTGTGGAAATATTTTTGGCTCGATGCAGTTTTCATGATCAGCGTTCATGTCCCGATGATCTGGCAAAAAACAACAACCATGCAGGAAATACACATGTTAAAAAGAAAAACATACAGGAATTCTATGTTTTAATAATTAAATAGATATTTAACATTGTTTGAATTAGAAAATGCAATCTGTTTGAAGTTAGATGTTAATTTGAAGCTAATACAATAAATTATATAGTACGTAGTGCAATAGATGCTGATATTGTCTAGAAATAAAATATATAAAACGGAATGCAATAGACACAAATATAGTCAACAAATAAAACAAAATCGTATAAAATAAAATCAGAGGAAAATTAAAAGAATTTTATGTCCACCGGGCTAAACAAAATTTCAAAAATTTTGAAATATGAGACAAAATTTAATCAAACAAAGAAATTCCAAGATTTTAAAAAAGGCCGTGATTAATGGTCATTTTTCCACGGCGTATTTAAATTTTTTTTTTTTATACTTCATGAAAGCAAAAAATACACATGTCTAATGAAAGTTAATGCGTAGAAAAGAGAGTCAGGCAAAGAAGGATTAACAGTAAAATATGTTTATTAAGATGCTATAAACATCATTTTTGTATCATGATTTGTTCCAAAGTAACTGCAGGAAACATGCAATATTTAATCTTCATTTCATCCCTCTTCAAGTAGTCGTAAAAAAGAGGAAAGGGACATTTTTAAACTGTGCACTCAATTTCCAGGAACATGTGCATAGAATGTAGTTTGAATCACCACAGAGACGTGGAACTCTATAATGTTCGACGTTTGATGATAGATAATTTAAAACCAGATAAATTTATTTGTTTGTTAATTTTTTCGTTCCATTATCAACGCATATTTCAACTCAGAATATTGTTTTTAATCTCATGAGAAAATGACAAATGATTCGAAAATTATTAACCGTGAATGTTGGATTAAGGTTATATAAAAATACCGTTAGTTAATATATTTTCACTCATATAATAATTATTTAGTTTTTTTAATATATTCTCATTTTTAAGAAATTTTTTTAATAAAAATGTGCATCATTGACGGCATTGAATTAAATGCTTTTAATGCCTTGAGTATTTGGCATTCAACTTTCAGTTAGTGATAATGTCTTTTGCTAAATTATGTCGAACTTTATATGTTCATCTGTTTAATGACTTTTTAAAAAAGAATTTAGTTGTATTAAAAACAATACATAATTATTAGGTGCATGCAGATAAGGACGGAATTCTGAATTGAATACTTAATCCCTGTCCTTATATACTAGAATTCTGAAGTTCACTGCGATTGTGTGTGCCTTTTGAGAAAGTAAAATTATACATTTCCAAAATTTGACTGTCGATTACTTTCTTAATTTTATCTATTTTTGAATCCATAGGAGAAGTGATATCTAGCAACAAATTTAGAAATTCAATGATAATTCTAATGATGATGAATTATGAAATGTAAAATTTAGAAAATAATAATGAAAGTAATTTTAAATCATATTTTTATATGTGTATTAAAATCTAGAAAAATTGATTTTCAAATATCCGAAGT
Source organism: Argiope aurantia (assembly GCA_026543865.1). Taxonomy (NCBI): domain Eukaryota; kingdom Metazoa; phylum Arthropoda; class Arachnida; order Araneae; family Araneidae; genus Argiope; species Argiope aurantia. The sequence goes on from JAPMOR010103040.1 coordinate 305,325, forward strand.
TCAAAGTAAAGCTCCTTAAATCGAGAGACGTTCTAAATTGTGCACTAAAAAAAAGAAAAGAAAAGAATATTTAAAAGGAATATATCTAAATATTTTTTAATTATGCAAAAATAAGAATGTCATAACTATGATAGAAATGACTGAGAGGAAATTCCCTTCTCTAAATTTTAAATTGCACTAGCAAAAGCACTGCAATTTTGAAACTTTAATTTCTTTTGGCTTGTAATATTTTTCTAGAGTATCAGTAGCCCGTCAGCCGCTGTTGAATTTCGTATAACAGCGTTGCCCGAGGAACACCACGTGGAGGTCGTCCAACACTCCGATCCTCCAACACTCCGATCACTACATTCCGGGACAGCCCCGGGAGGTCGAACAAACCTCGACCTCCCTCGCACACGCCTTAGAAACGGGTTCCATCTGCTGGTCACGAATTCGGGGTATGAGTAAATTAAAGTGTCGTGCGTTGATGGTAGAGGGAGTGGATCAACGCGTCCACAACAACTTAGCGTACTCCTGTAGACTTAAATATGTATTTATATCTCTAAATCTTTTAGTTACCCGAAATGTTCGAATTGTAGTTGTATGAATGATACTTAACTAACTGGTCTCTTCAACAATCAATTTGGAAAGGAGTGATGCCGAATAGAGGGTTTTGGAGTGCGCTAAGTGCCTTCCTGGAAGGGCTTTGGAAGGAAACTAGCCCACATTCGTGCAAAGCATGGGGAAACCAGGCAAACCCCACGCAGCCAGTCCGGCAGAGAGCCGCTTTCCACAGCGGAGGACTCCGCCTCCCAGTTCAGAGAGCTTCGGCGCTCGGCCACTGGTGGGGCGCTGAAGATGGCTGGTGAATGGGAGTGGACCAGCGCGGCCACTTTTATTTGAAGACGCATAATCGGGAAATTCAGATATTACTATCGCTCTTAATAGCAAAAAAAAAAAAAAAAAAAAAAAAATCAATCGTGTCTTTGGAAGATGCTACTTTCTGTTTTGAGATTCTTCAAACATTAAGAGATAATATAACAATTTGTAAAGCTGTCTAACCAATTTTCTAAGTACCTTTCAAGCCATCAGTGTTTTACTATCAGTTAATAGGTAATTGTTAGTAATTTATGAAATTACATATTGTCCTGGAAACATGTGATAAAGCTATGATATTATGACAACATTTCACAACGGTAGGTGTTTTTTTTTTTGCAAGATTAAGAAATTTTTTTCTAATCTATTTTATATTTATTAAACCTCCTAGCAATGGTATTTTAAATGTAAATATTATCTTTCATAAATAATCTAGTATCTAATGGTCACTTCGATAAAATTTAATTTACAATAAAATAAAATGTTTTAAATGTTTATTTGCTTTCCTGCAAAAATAATCAATGAAAATAACGAAAAAAAATTCTCTGCAGAAAAAAATGTGTAAACACTTTTCGAAATTCGTCATAAAATTTTTTAATTAATGTTGTTGATCTTGCATTTAAGGCAATATACAGAAGCAGAGACTATTTTTAACACATGATTGTCTTAATAAGCCAAGAAGTTTCTGATTTATATCTCGAAACAAAATGATCATTCATATCAAAGTCAGTAACCGTTCATATCGAAATTCACATTTGCCTGCTCTTTCGCTTTCTTTTGAATCAAAGAACAAAGTTTCTTGGTCTTCTATACTTAAAACTTTTTCATTTCTCCAAAATAAAAATATCACTGCAATGCTGTTTAAACGTTCAAATTTAATTAAACGCAGATATCAAGATTATTGAGAAATAATTTCAAAAATAATTTATCATCTTGGACCTTTAATATATTTAAAGCTTCACAATACCGAACAAGAAAATATTTTTGTTTCTAAATGAAAGAACAACAGATAAACTAAATAAATCCTTTTCAAAATTTTTTTATACATAAAAGACTTACATTTTCCAGAAAAAGTATCAAAAGTAATAATAGTTCCTACTCCGATTTATATGCGGTTGACATCGAGAAAGCCAAACACTTGAATGCGTCCGTCATTTGATGTATTTAAAGAAGGCTTGATGATATATCAGGAAATAAATGCTTCTGTCGAAATTTCATTAGTACACTTTCTTATAACGTATTTTATGAAAACACACGCGTGCAGTCTTTTAAATAAAATCATAATTTAATAAAATGTAGTTTTTATAAAATATTTATACGATGTAAGGGTTTGAAACAAAGCAGAATATTTTTTATTTTTTTCATTTTTAGGTAATGTAGAGGAATACTGTTTTCTTTAAAAAATTAGTTTTTCATCAATCTTTGATTTCACGAATATAATATAAAGGATCTAGTTTTAATATTACTTTTCTCTTGAAAAGAAGTTCGTAATTAGTCAAATTAATAAATGAACCAAAGGATTCGAATCTCAAATTATTCTTCCCTTAAATTCCCCGCAGATATTACTTTATTTATAACACTTAAAATTCATGAACTGAAGGAATGAAGGAAACACTCCCAGCTATGGTCCTCGTAATTACAAATACAAATTTGAATTTTTAAAATATTAAATATTAGGTTATTTGTAATGGCACCTTGATATTATAAGTGACAATCTATACTTTTGATGTGAAATTTGAAGTAATTAAGTATTTTATTTTTAAACTGAGATTATTTTATCCATTCCATTTATTCGCTGTTGTATTATTTCTACGATTACTTTTCACTATTTTCATTTCTGTGTCGTGTGTTAAGTTGAAATCTTCAAATACTTTGAATGAACCTATCATGGTTTGAACCGAGTCTTTATGCGCAATCATTTCTATTACAAAACGCACCCGTTTACAATCAAGAAAACATATTTTCACCTTTTGTAAAAATGCGAAATACTACATTAATAAATATTGGAGCTGAAGTTAAATGTCTTTTAAATATCTTCAACTGAAAGAAATATGCACTTTCAATAATTATATCAATATGATCTTGTTTGAAACGGTTTCTCATCTACTTTATGACACTGAGTATGAATTTGATAATTTATTTTAATTTCATGTTATTCTAAAAGCCTACTCCGTCTACACTAATAATAAACTAATTAATAAAGTAGAGAACATTCTTAAAATACTTTCTCTCGTTTTTCATCTTATCGTCCAGAAATATAATGTATGAGTTTACTACCAAGAAACCACTGCTATTTATTTTCTGTAAGTTTATAATTTTTGAATTAATAAATGAATTTAAACATTTGAATGGCTTAGAAATTATACCTCGCTTGAATCTCCTATAAATAATTTCTTAATGAAAGATTCCACCAAAGATGCATTTTAACCAGCATTTTCATTCCTTCATTCTAAATCGAAAGTCAAAGCTGTCTCCGATATAATTCTTTCAGATTTCTATATAATTTTCCTTAATAAATATTTACCTTATGGTTATTTTTCTGTTTATTCTGTTATTTAAACTTCTTTGTAAAAGTTTTAACAATTGAAATACTTGAAAAATCATTAAAAGTCTTATATCCTCAGATTTTATTTTGTACTAAATATTTTCATTTTTTTAATTAAAAATACTACTAAAACAAGTGGGTGAAAATAACGTTATGTTTCATAAGTGAATATACACCTCTAAATTTAAATATTTTCTTTCTTTATTTTGAAAAGTCTGTTGCTGAATGTACTGACGTGACCAGTTATAAGGCTAACACCTTTGAAAGTGGTTTAAAAATGAATATGATACAATATGGTGTTTGTGGCAAAACATATGAAACGGTATGGAAATATTTTAAAAACAGTTGATTTATCAATTAGTCTCCAAAGAAGTGCTTATTATTTGTGTAAATATCATATTAAGAAACATATTTGCAGATTCTTGCATTCGATCTGTATTGTTCTAATAATTATGATTTTTACTAATACTTAGAGCTTTTATATTCATGATTGGGAACATGTTTGAAAAAATAAATTTTTTTAATTGAAAAGAAATTTTCGAAAGATATATTATTTTACTAAATTATATTTTTAATAAAATATTTATATTATTTGCACATATTGTTTAAAATTATATTTATCCAAATTCTGTTTGCAATATGTTCGGGTATTTTTTTTCCATCTCTTTTTCTGTTACTATTTAGGTTACTGATCTTTGAAAAGAAAGCTGTGCGCAGGAATCTTCTCGCAATATTTAATTACGCTCTAGCTAGGTAATTGAATACTAGACAGCATTCACTTATAAAGGTAAAATATTTTGAAAACATACACGAAAAATCTGAACATTTAAATTGAACTTTACAAGGGCTGGAAATTTAATATTTCCCTTCAATTTATCTACGACTTTCAAGAAAATGTGCGAAAAGGCTTGATGGAATTTAAGTCTTTCCATTTATCAGAGTTAGTTTCTGGACCAAATAGTTTGAAAGGAAATGAAGCAATATATTTTAAAAGGAGTTCGATATGTTTTTCTTCAATTTCTGATCAAACGCTAATAAGGTATTAAAACTCTATGTAATTTCAAAGAACAGACTTCACACAGGAAAAGGTATTTGTAAGGGTTTTCATAAATTGTTGAATCAGTGAAAAAAGCATCAGAAATTAAATTCAAATCTGCATCAATGCTGTAAAATTTCGACTTCTCATCAATACTCTTATAACTGAAAACTTGATACTAAACAGAAAACAACCGAAGGAAAATTTCTTCACTCAAAGCAATACCGGAATGGTAGGAAGAAATATTCAAAAATGCCAGCAAGCACTCGAACTCCTTGTTGGATTTTCTTTCTTTTTTTTGTTAGTTTTATTTCTAGAAAAAGTGAATTCATATTATAATAATATTATACCATTTAAGCGAAATCCTTTCATACAGTTCCGCTCCAAGGGAAAAAAAGGTAAGCTATATAATCAAGTATCAGTTGGACCACTTGGCCTGTTTTGCTGGAGAAACACAAAAAAATCTAAGTTTCAAATAATAACTTTATTTACTATTTAATGAGTGCGGAGACAATGATTACTCCTGAAAATAAGTTTCAGTACTTTCTCTCAATCTGGATGCCAAATAAATGTATGATAAAATTTCATCCAAATAAAATTTCAATATATTGGAAATGAATAAATCGGAGAGTTCCGAAAAATATTAAATTATGAGAATGGATCAATCTTACTAAATCTGACTTCAAACAGAATGTACAGTTTTAATTTTAATAACGCTCTATGTAAAAACATAGGATTCAAGCTCTTTAAATGTTTGGCACTTTCTCTCCTTACTAACAATCGCCAACGTGTTTGCAAATGTACCAAATATAATATAAAAAGAATGAATAATTAATAATTTTATAATTATTCATTTCTTCAACTACGCTATTTCAATTTCAACTATATATCGTGCAAGCATTTACATTCCTCCGCACTACAATTTCTTTTGTTAAAAAGGCGTTTGAGGGGAATCCTTCTTAAAAATGTTTATTATCATGATTAAAAAAAATCTAAATTACGCTTAAGCGGCTAATTTGATTAATTAAACATCTAGCTCATTTTTTTTTTTTTGGCGATGGACAGACGTAATACACCTTCGCTTAGCGTTTGAAAATCATGAATACCATATAGAGCTTTCAATAAGGAAATGAAAAAAAAAATCAAATTTAAGCAAGAAAATTTGAAATGAAGGGCTGAAGTATTGATAGTTATTCAATCCGAAAACAATATTTCAGTTCTTTTTCTGAAAGAAAGATTTTACACTGTTTCCTTACTTCGACAGCATATTGAAAATCATGCCAAATATGATAAACCTCTGCTGGACAGCATGCGATTTTTGAATATCTTCGGAACTTCAATTAGCTGCATTTTATAAACCTGATTTCAAACTGGCGACTTTCTTAGTAACAACAGAAATCTGATATTTGAAACTAATGTTTATGATCGGAGAAAGTAGCTATCTAGCTAAATGAGAAATACTGAAAGTTTAGATACGTTTTAATTCTCGAATTAAATGCAGTAAATATTAGGTGTTTCGTAGTTGAAAAATAATTATTTCGAAATATTGGAAGATGGATAATAGGAAAAAGAAACAAGAAAATTATGTAAACGAAGGAAGCTATTTGTAATTCTTTATCTTTTTAAATTCAAGCCTATACTCAAAGATTTTTCTATGAAAATTATGCATAATATTGCTAGAAAAGGATACAGAAAGAAATTTCAGAAATCAATCTCCATTTTTATTTCTTGTTATCTTAAATTACTGATCATCAGACGCATCAAAGCCTTCTAAGTTTCCTTATTGCCGAAAAAAAAGCGAAAATAAACATGAATTGTATAATAATGGCTGCCGTTGGGAGATATAGCAGAGCTGCCATAGGTTTCTAAATTTCTTATATATTTTTCAAATACAAATACTTCATTTTCAAATTTTTTCAGCTTGTTAACCACATATAAAATAACTGTAAATAAAAGTAATAAATTATTGTTTTCAGATTTCGGTTGAAAACAACAAATTTTTAAGGTATACAAAACTATTCCTAGTTTTAATATATGAAAATATTTTACGAATATTAAAAAAAAAAAAAAAGATCAAGTTAAATTTCCGTTGTAATGTATCTCTTTATAATTCAATTTGAATCTGGCATGAGATCTAACTTCATTTATTTCAAAATCTCAAATAATCAATACTTTTCCTTTAATGATATAATGTCTTTGGCTTGCAATCTACCAACAGTAATCTTCTTAATCAATGAAAATCATTTAATTTATAATTTCAAAATTCACTTTCCATTATTATTTAAGCCACGTATCGCGGAACCAACAGCGCTTGGCGAGATCCGTTATCCGGTCAATATCACAGAGGTGGCCAATATATCAAGAAACGTTAACGTATATAACGAGACGATAGTTTTTCGCCAACTCCATGCCATTAGATTACAGAACTTGGCATTATTTCAAACGTTTAAGTTAGAATTCCATTTACGCCAACGTTTAAATTTCTCAGTGCTTGTAAGAAAAGCGATATTAGAAGTTTACAAGTATAAAATTATGTGAAAATAACAATTGAAATATCTATTAGTTAATATGAGCAGGAATTGCTAATACTGAGAGAAATATATAATAGTTTTGAAAATATTTGTAGATTGCATTGAAGAGTTATTAATAAGTAAAACAGCAAAACTAAGTTCGATAAATAATGATAAATAATTGGTATAAAATTTATAGATTAACTCTAGTGCTAAATAGAATTTAAATCAGGTTTGATTTTATATATTGGAATCACTTAATTTTATATAAAGGTTCTTGTTTCAAACAATTTTAAATACCTGAATCATTAGAAATTTCAAGGCTTTTTATAACTGATTAAAATGGATCATTTTTAAAACTGTTTTCCATTCGAGCGACAATTAATACAAATAATTCTGTCATACATGGATATTTTGGCCTTACGTTCTGCGTACAGCTTTCTTAGGTCTCCTATCACTAGTTTGCGGAATTGGTTCAGGGGTCCTGACATTTACTGCCACAGGGTGTACTACCGGAGGTGAATAAAATGACGTACCTGGAGGACTTACCTGAGGAGGAAGAGGGATTTCCTCCCAATCCATTGGTTCGTCGGAGTCCACGGCCGACCAGTCCATCGGCTCCTCGGTGTAGACCGCCTCCCAGTCCATGGGCTCGATACCTGAAACGATATCTAGAGAAGACACACAAAAATCCATTGTTTATTTGTTAGTTAAAAAACAAGTAAAGAAATAAATTCAAATAGTTTTATTCAGAAAAAGCAATATCACTCGAAAATAATGTCCACTGCTTTCCCGCAAGTCAAACTTTCAGAAACTTGACTCAAAATGGCGTCTCTAATTGTAAAATCTGATGTTCCATGAATTTCGACCAATGAGATTGAGAGTTGTGAAAGTTGAAGTTAAAGTTAATGAAACTAGAGGTGTTAACAATGCCAAAAAAACATTATTTAAATTAAATTTTTATCACGGAATTGTAGGCTGACTGAATCATCCGTTTAATCAAGGAAATTTTTTATTGACTTATCTTCTAATGTATCACGTTAGTCAGAAATATTTGCTGTAATATACACAAAACTTCAATTATTTTGGTTTCTACTTTATTTTAACATATTCTTAGATTCAATAAATATTTTGTCCATTAATTGAAGCTTAATCATTTCCTTTGTAAAAACTGAAATTCTGGTTTTTGATGAATTAACAGTATACCGGGACTTCATACATTACAAAATACAAAACTCTGTGTGGCTGCATATAGTACATAATTATTCAGATTTTCAGGTTTCTAGTAAATCAAGCTTTTTGTGAAATCTAATTGCAGATTAATGATTAAACGGATTACTTTTATCTTTAAAAAATGAAACGTGTCGACTTAAAGAACGTATGTAAAACAACTCATATTTCGCCAGTTGGTACAATACATAGCCTTATCCATTGAACTTGAATCTGTGTCTGTCACTGTGATTTTCATGAACTTTTTTTTGCAAAACATTCAAAAAAGACACAAAGTCCCAAATTCAGAGAAAAGTAAAATGCTTTTTGCAAGGCATCTTGATCAATTTCTTCAATAATAGTTTCACTATCAAAAGTAAGTTGTTTTATTTCAAAGCTATGTGATCAAGGGAAAAAAGATTTTTATTTTTTTATTTTTCTTATGACAAACAGCTTCCAAACTAGATGTGAACTTGAATCGTCGAAAATCGTGTGGAAACTGTAACTCTGATAGATTATTTCGATGCATGAATTTGAATTTAAATATTATTACTGACGTGTATTAAATTTTAAAAATTTGTTAATATGAAGAAACAAATTGCATAGAAGTGAAATTATATTTCTAAAAATGCATTTATTTTTTTAAGTTTTAAGATAAAGCGAAAATTATTTTTCTTTGAGATAATAGTTTCTGAAAATGTGACCATTCATTTCTATATTGACTCATAGCGGTGGCTGACCTTCATTTTGGGCTAGACTAAACTTTCTCTTAGACGTCTTAATTTCTTTCACATCTTGTTTGCTCTGACCGAGTGGAGTTTTTGGTGTCGCGGCGAGTCCTCTCTAGCGCATTTCTCATAGTATTTTAAATCTTCATTCATTAGCGAAGCGATGAATTAAATATAGCCGTAAAAACATCCGCTGAAAATATTTAATTAAAATGTATAAAGATTTTTTTATATTTTATTGTTGCCTGTTGTAACTAGTGCTGATTCCTGCGCTGCGGCCAAGTTTGTTGATTTTTAGTATAGATTAATCATGAAGTATGTAAACAAGCAATTTTTTGTTTCAGTTTTGAAGAAAAGAAAAGAAAACTAATGCTAGTAAAGCTATTTGAAGACATTATCACGCACTCATTTCTGTCTCCGTCATCGGCTCAGATTGTTTATAATTGAGGTTCATTGGTCCTGATTTGTGACAGGAGATTTCCTAAACGGGGAAAAATTTTCCCATTTATTTCTTTTTACGACAGCTTTAAAACCAGCCGAAGTGATTTCCCTGTAACTTTCTTCCGTACTCTTCAATAAAACTGTTCTCTCACCTCACTCCAGCATGAAATTGTGGTCTTTTGACAAGGCGGTGAACACAAAGTGTGCTCATTACTTAACTCCTGCCAATCACGAACAATGGTTACATACAGTTTGTTAAGAAGCGATCTTTGACGATTTTTTTGCGATTAATCGCTGGAATCCGGTTACTAGCAAGCTGTAGTAGAAATTAATCACAATCAAAATTAATCACATTTGTTGTAAATTAATTACAAATAGCTGAAAATCAAATACATATTTGCAAGGGATATTTCCTAACGATTGAAATCAAATTTTTTTTTAAAATTACAATTGTATTCATGAGATATTATGTCGAATTTCATTTGAGTCCTTTCTTTTATGAGTTTTTATTTAAATTTTTTATTGAATTAATATTTTTAAAATTTCTGAAGTAAAGCTCATATATTGGTGTTTTATACATTTTTTAAATTTTGAAAATATTTATATCATACAAAGAATATTTTGAGTTTTAATAATTTAAACTTTTTCTTTAAAAAATTAAATTAAAAAAAACTTTTATGTATCTGACGTTGCTTACTAGGTAGATGGTTAATCAGTACAAAAATTTTCAAAATTCTACATTAATTAAATGTTTTTAAATGTGTCCTGGACCCCATTAGCTAAGACAATTAAAATAACATGACTTTAATGTCTGACAGATTGGTGGAATCATGTGCATGAAGTTATATCTAAACGATTTATTTGAAATTAAATATAACCAATATTTCTGGCGAACCAGCTTGTCGCCAGATTCGATTAGTTTATTGTATGATTGTTTATAATTCATTAATTATATGTGTCTTTGTTGTTATTTTATAACAATAATTGACTATTTCATGCCTTTTTTCATCTCTGGTACATTTACTATGATCTGATATTACTATTTTTACATTGCTTTATTATACTGTACAGCACTGTTCTATAATATAGCACAGCAAATAATTCTTTTACTTCATTATTCTCTTAGTGAAGTAAAACTGCTAATTTTGATATTTTTGAAACTAAAGATTGCATAAATGTAACCGATTCTCTATGAAGCAATGAACTATATGATTTTTAGTTTTCAGCACAGTAATTTACAAAATAGTAGCCTTTCATTGTAGACATTGCAATTAGCTTCAATACCAGTAGCTCTCTTTAACACAGCGTCTCCTTCCATCCACTATTTTGTCTTACCACACTGAGTAAATGCTTTCATGACTTTAGATACCATATCTCTAGAAATTTACTAAAGCTACCTATAGACCATCATATATACTTTTTATTAAAAAACTGGGAGCTAGGATTATATTTTAATGCTTGCAAAGTGCATTCTTAAATGCCACTTTCATTCACAGGTGTTCTCATTACTTTAATAACCACTTGCAGCCTTTTTTTTAAAATTTGGAATAGTGAAATTTCGAAGGTTGTTACAGGGAAACTTCGACCTCGCCTAAGGTATGCAAATTCAAGTCCTATTCTTTAGTCGCATAATTCATTCATTCCTAGACAACATATTGAATTCCCTTTTCCCAACTATTTATTCATTATATTAAATATATAGGTAGAAATCCAAATTTTACTTCAATTCGGATGAATTATAAAATACTGTGGAGAAATTACTCAGATAAACATCACAAGGGAAAAAAAAAAACTTTTAATGCCAAAACTTTTATTTACAAAAATACATTATAGTACAAAACTTTGACTTTAGGATTCTGGAGCTATTGTGCCTTTGAGATAGTAAAATCCGGATTTGTAGACGCAGTATTCCTGGAATGAAAATTAGGAATCAGATATAATAACATGAAGAAAGAACAAGAAACTAAAAATTTTACAAATGTATACAGGTTGTGTTGACCAAATTTATTTTAAAAAATAAACATTTGATTAGTGCTTTTTAAGCACATTTAGAGAAAAACTAAAAACCAAACTTAACTTCGATGAAATAAATTAAGTTGGATATTAACTAAATAAATATCCAATTGTATACAAATATACACATAAAATACTACTAGGAATTGCTGAATACTTTCTATGAATATTGAAACTAAATTATTTAAACTTTTTTTTATGCTTGAAAAACCTTATTAAAAGTCTTTCATTGCACATTTTAAATTATTTAATTATACTGAAGTAAGTAGTATAAGGGGAAAAAAATACCGCTATTTTACTAACATTCCAATTCCTCGAAAAAGATTAAGAGCAAAAGTAAATAAATCTCGAATATGAAAATCGCGCTAGTTTTATTAAATACGTAAATAGAACACCGTTTTCTTATAGAGATTCTTTCCAAACACATTTCAGTTTTTCTATTAATAACAATTTCTAATTCATTCATTTTGTTGGTCATTAAAAGTTTCTGGTCTGTCGAGCAAATAAGTGCATTAGCTTCGAATTCCAATTTCAGCACAATTTATTTTTCCGTAAAGAGATCGATAAATCAGAATCTAATTTTCTTTATGTCATTGAAAACTATTTCTTTTCCCGAAAGCAGGCAAATGAATGGGTTAACATTGCTAACATCCTCATTTCTTTAATAATGTTTAGCGAATGCATTCTGTCACACTGCTTTATGTGGTCATAAACTACATGTCGTTAAACATGATACTTTTTAATTAAATTTCCGACTAGAATATTTTCATTTCCTCTAGCAATAGATGCTTGCTGACGAGAAAGAATGAAGATAATTTAAAAAGTAATATTGCAAAGAAGAAAGACAAATGCAAAAACGGAAATTAATTCTATTAATGTTATTAAGTTATATATTCCCCACCTTGAATACTATTTATAAAACGGAGGCACGCAAGGCCTCACTTGATCACTCAGTCGAACAGACAACGCCCGCAGAGTAGGGGGAGGAGACAATTCCAATTTCAAGCAAGAAAATACCTTGAGAAAGAATGGAAAAGAAAATATGCTCATCACATTCAGGAATAGCAGCAACGACAAAATTAATCAGCTCCAGATATGTCTGGCATTTATGAAGCGAGATATAAAATAATGGGTGAGGTGCTGTGAGCCCTGTCAACGGTGAAAAGTTCAGGGCCATACTAAAGCTCCACCAGGAACATGTAGCTTGCCCGATTCTCGTTTTCAAGAAATACATATCGGCATTGTTCGTCCTTTGCCTCCATCCAATGGTTTATCTATTTGTTAACAATGATCGATAGATTCTCAAGATGGCCAGAAGCTATTCCAATTGTGGACATGCAAACCAAAACCATTTGTCTAGCCATTTTTCATACTTGGATATCTCGCTTCGGATGCCCTTCAACAATAACTGCAGATCCAGGCTCGCAGATGCGCTCATCTTTATATCACGAGTCTTCAGAAATGTTAGGCACTAACCGAATCCACACGACAGCATATCATCCGATCGCAAATGGCATTGTGGAGAGATTCCATCAACATTTCAAATCATCAATAAAAGCCCACGAAAGCGCTCAATGGACAGAAATTATACCTGTAGTTCTTTTGGGAATCCGCACTGCTGCCAAAGAAGACATCAAAGCTTCTTGTGCTGAATTGGTGCATGGAACAACTCTACAACTTCCCAGTGATATTATGATCATTCCACCTTCGAAATATGATGCACGAATTGAATCCTGTACCGACATCTGCACATGGTAAAACAAAGGTTGACGTAAATCCATCTTTAAAAACTTGCTCGCATGTATTTTAAAGGCCTAACAGTGTGAAACCTCCTTTGTGCCAGTCCTACACAGGTCCTCACGAAGTTTTAAAACGGACACAGAACAATTTCACCATCGAACGGAATGGCAGGATATCAACCGTCTCCATAGATTGTGTCAAGCCGGCATATTTGATTCCAACTTGTGAAGAAAAATCTCCAATTCTTCACGCAGAAAAAACTGTCTGACGTTTAAACCGCACAAGATAAAACTGTGACAACTAGATCGGGCAGACGAGTTCATTTCCCATCGAAGCTATCAACGTATATCACCTATTAATATTATGAAATACCTTGATTATATATGCATTTATTCAAAAAAAAAATGCATCTTATGTCTCGTTTTCAATAATTGTAATAATCATCCTTTTAATTATTTGCAATGTAAATAATCAACTTTTATTTGTAACATTTTCTTATTCTTCATATGTATTTATAATGTATATATTGTATCGTCCCATCGTATTATCCTCTGTCACTGGGAGGATACTCTGTAGCATCTGGCAACCCCAGTGTGAGCGAGCAATCATTTTTATGTGAGTTTCATCTGGCAACAGATGGAAATGAGGAAAACGAAGTGAGCGGTAAATAAAACGTTGTGGTGTTTACCTTGTGATTATGGGATTACTTATTTAATAATTATGTACATCACTTCAAGACAGTGAAACATTTGATATCGATAACAAAATAAGGGGAAACTCAACTGGGGGGGGGGAAGAGAAAAGAAAATACGAGTTTCAAAATGAAAATGGAAACAATTATTGCAAACCAGATGTCAAAAGACAAGCAGAAATTTAAATCGTTTATCTACAATGTAAAAGTCCAATTTCGTAAAACAATACATTGTTCTTAATTTTTCTTATATTTTCATTAATTTGGAAAATTTATTTTCCATCTGAGTGTTTGCTTTTAAAGGAAATGACAAATTAATACATTTGTCGCTCTTATTTACACTTTGTGAGGCTATAAATTTGGGCAAAAATTAAAATTTGCAAAAATTAATTAATTTTTAAATGAAATAAAATTCAAGATTATTTTGCCAAGTCTTTAAAATCGTTGATTATATTTGCAATGTAAATTATTTAATTCTTTTCATTGAACAAGACACATTATATTTTTATTATAAAATAAACTTCAACTTATATGTAAATATTTTTATTGAATATATAAAATTATAAAAAAAATAACAATGACATTTTTAATTTAATCCAAAATTTACTTTTTCAAATTGTTCCTTAAAACAAATTCATAAATGACTCATATTTGGATTAAACAGCTATAACTCGGTTAGTTTTAGTTATAAAGCAATGAGAGTTTTTAAAATCATTTATTTAAGGTTGCCCACAATTTTCTTTAATAAAAATGATTGACAGGACTTAGGGACCAAATAATAAATTAAATTCTTAACTCTCCAGAAATATACATACTAACTCAAACCATCTCAACCTCTACCAATAATAAAAATGAAAGCATTCGTGTGTGTTGGTGCCCTACAGGTCAGACATTTATCCTATAGCTACCACATTTGTCACACATATACCTTGGGGGTTGGAAATGTATACTTTATAGAGCAATTTTTTCTTTTGAAATTTTAATTAAGACTAAGTTTTGGTATTTTCCAAAAATATTACTGCACAGGAATGATTTTTACATTATTTCAAATTTAAAAAAAAAAGTCGTCTTTCTAATAATACCAATTAAATATTCAGAAAATTTTTTACAGAATACTAGCAATTAAAATGTTTTCCCCTAATTTTCTACAATACATTGCATTGTTGTTCAGAAATTCAAACCATTTACATTGTTTCATCAGATATGTACCCACATGATTTTCATCCACTGTTGAAAGCTATAAAAGAAGGATTATGTTTAATATCTCTGTAATTTACAAAACAAATATAAAAGTTAAGTTGCAACACCACAAAGAAAGTTAGAAGGTAGATGAACCAGAGATTTACGTTTTTAATAGCACTCTGATATCATGGAACTGGTCACAATTAAAAAAGTTCATGTACTAAATGAAGGGAACATATGCAACACGGCTAAAATAATACGAATTTAATACCCACCAATAAGTGCCACCATGGACATGAAAATATATTTAAACGATTTAACTCAAATTAAATGTAATCAATATCCCCATAAAACCAGGTAGTTATAAATAATGTGCTCAATAATAAAGGCAACTAATTTGAAAGATAATTCTTTCTATTATTGAAAACCTTTTTCCAACTGGAACTATATGTTTGTTTCTAATGGCTTACAAATTAGCTATTGAACATGATAAGAATGGGTAACATAATACATCAATGAACAGCAAATTTTTGTAAGGATTTTAGTTAGATATTAAATGGGGTGGTGGTACATACTTCAAATATTTGCCGGCAGTCAGCTTCAGAGATTCTTTCTCTAAGTTCATCTTCAACTTTTTTCACAAAAAGGTTAGCTCTCGTCCTTGCAGTGGTGGAAAACAAATCCAAGAGAGCAGCTCGATACTAGAATTTATGAGATAAATTAGTTTTCATTATAATTTTACAGTGTGTTCATAAAGTCTCAATATAATTTTCAAATCAGCACACAGTGACCTCTCCTTAATTTTCTAATGTAATTACACAATGAAATAGCTTTCTTTTCGTGTGTAATGACGCACAAGGCACATGCAAGAAAGCGAAAAGCATTTTGGGGTGCCTTCTTTGGACGAATTGGAAATGCGCATCGGTCTCAGTGCCACATGTTAAATTTCATTCATCTAAGCCAAAGCTTCTTTATTTTCTCATATATCAGGAAAAAGTTTTGTAATCGTCCGAAACATTCACAAAAACCAGTTCTTGACGAATCTATGTTTCAGGCCTCTTTGAGCCTAGAAAACATATTTTTGAAATTATGTCTGTCTGTGAAAACAATAACTTAAAAACGCTATGAGCTAGATGTATGAAATTTAGTACGTGGACTTAGTTCTAAACTGTAAATTTTTTAAATCAAATTTTGGGTATATTTTGAAAAATGAAAAAATTGATACAAAACTGCACTTGTAGGCACAAAATCATATACCAAATTTGATATATTTAAGTCACTGAGTCACATGTGTCTGAAAGTACAGACCGACAGATGCTCAACCCCTCGTTGGATTTGGCTCGAAATTTGACAAGTATCTACACTAAAGATTGTATTGAAAACTACGCTTAAGATTGAATTGTATGGAATTTTAACCATTCAGCTCTCCTCATTTTGTAGTTATTGTGTTAAATTATACTCGAACAACAAACAGACAAACTTCCTCAGGTTGGATTCTGAACAAAATTGGATACAGATTTGTAAATTTGTTTTAAAGACAGTATATAATTTTCATTCGTCCTCCCTACGTTTTTCAGACTCAGGGAAGTGTAAAAATGAAGAGATTCATCTAAATCTCAAGTTCGAATTTTTTGACTATTATAATACTTTCTCTGTACTTCGTACACAGGAAAGTAAAAGTTAAAAATATATGTATCAAATTTTTCATACAAACTCAGTCATCACCTAAAATAGTGACCACACAGCGTTTGTATGCTTCAGATCTCGTTTTCAGATCAAGGCTGTAGAAAAAAAACCCCTCCCAAATGACCATTTTTGAAGAAAAGGACGCAATAGAATATAAAAATTTGTTGCAACAAACACCCCTTTAAAATTTTTGAATTTTTCATACTGACGCCAAGTTACACTCAAAAGAGGTATGCTCGAAGAACTATGGCACCTATGTAATAACTTGACAGTTAACATTCCGCAATAATTTTCAGATCCACTTGTTTTCTTAGCAAAATGTCAAAAACGCAACCGAAATTTGTGAACATCCTGTATAAAATAATAATCTACAATACATTTAAGAGAAAAGATTTCACTAAGAGACAATGGAAATACTTACACGATCTAATTTATTGCCAAATTTTGCAAAAGCAAACAGAATTTCTGGCGTGGTATATTGTGGCCACTGAAAAGATACATAAAGACATTTAACATAAAATGAGTCTTCTAAAACAAATGCCTTACATTTGCAGGTGAAAGAAAGAAAAAATATATTTCTTATTTTTTATTTTTTTTATTCTTTACATTTCACAGAAGCATTTTTCCAGTTGTAATCAAAAGACAGCGATCTCCCCGCCCCCGACTTTTCTCGTATGTTAACATATTATGACGAGCTGAGCTCATTTCCTTTTATATGAACCTGCATTTCCAGAGCGCAAGCAAGTCATGTGCCGGTATAGAGCAACAGGTGCCGATAGGAACACAAGTTTCAGTATTTACTTCTGCAATGAATTTCGCATCTACTGAAAAAGGAGTCTTTAAAATTCTTTATATAATAAAGAAAAACCGAGTCTGCCTTTAGCACCATCAAATACCAAATCGTCGCTGTTTTCTGAGCTATTGGGCTCGCATACACAGGGATATATGCATTAACAGATGGTTATTTCTGATTGTAATATTCTACGACGTGAATGCTGGTTTATGACTTTTCCGTAGCCATCTTAAAACGGTCTAGTTTACAAGGCGGTTGTGTTACTGATAAGGATCAGTTGTAGAAGGGGCTACAAGATTTTAAACTTTATCTAAAAGTGTTAGATTTGGCGAAAGTTAACATGATGTTTAACGCAATTTTGAATACTTAATGACATGCTCTTTAATACAATTCATGCGTTTTAATACAATTTGAATACTTTCCACTTTGCCTTTTCTCAAAAAATAAATTGCCTTTCAGTGAATTTATCCAAAAATATATGATATCAATCAATGATGAATGATATTTCTTCTCATGTAAATACTACATCCACTTCGAAACTATAATAATTTCTTCTAGATTTCAGATGGTGAATGCATTACTTTATTTAAATATAACGATTTGCATTAAATGAAAAGGTTTTGTTTCATTAGTTTTTACTTTATTTTTTCTTGATTCATTTGTTTAATTCAATAAGTTCGAACACTGAAACAGACACTTAATAAAGTTAATAGGCACTTAGTAATAATAGGAAATAAAGTTAATAGGCATTTAAAAAAAGTTGTTTCTTAAGTTTAAAGCACAATTAAATGAGATTAGTGGTATTGGAATGATTTGTAAGGAGGGAAAAGTTGCAAAAACAATTCTGGAAATGCCGTAAATAGTAAGAAAAGCTTCCAACTACGGATGTTAAACTTCCATGTTACATCAGTTTAAAAAAAAATTAGTTTCCAGAGTAGAAGCGTCATTACAAATGTAAACTTTTCTGTTTATCATCGTAGATTTAATTTCAAAGTTGTTGCATTTTTAAAAAAAATCTGTACTCTGATAAAGATAAATTATTTTTTCATTATATAACTTTTCATTTTCTACATGAAATATTGTAAATAAATAATGCATAAAATAAACAGCTTACTAAAACAGAAGTATATTAATATTTTGCTAATTGATCATTTGTATCTGCAAAAATTTGCAGGAGATATTAGTTGAATTCAAATTTAATTTTCTTCTAGATGCACTATTTATTAAACCATAACCCAAATTTACTGCTGAAAAATAAAACAGAATTAAAAAAAATGATTTTTACATTAATATATATAGTATATTAACTTTATTTTTTTAAAGATCGCTTTTATATGTAAAATAAGTCATTAACTATCGCGATGAATGAAATTCTGGTAATACAATTCTTCAACATCATACTTTTATACTCATTTATACTTTTATTGTAAATTTAAATATGCTTCTTTCTTCCTATTTCAAACAATGTAATTATTTCCAATTTCAAAAGAATTCAGTGCCGCTTAAAACCAACTAGGGGCCCTGAGTTACTGCAAATTTCGAAGCCCCTTTTTTCCCTCCAATTTTTTTTATCGATTCAATTTTCATTCAACAGTTTTAAGTAGTAAATTTTGAAAAACGGCAGTCACAAGTCCCTTTCTAAAAAGTCCATTTCATTATTTCACGTACAAAAGAAATGCAGAGTTAAAATGTAAAATTAATTCTAAGCAAAATATTTAAAAAATAAAAGACAACTTTCTTTAATACACTCTAAATAATATTGTAAAAAAAGGGTCTTCAGTATATTTTTTGTTATAGAAATTTTTAATCGTGTTATTAAAATGAAATGAATCATTTTCTATTAATATATTCTATTAATATATTGTTAAATTAAAAAAAATGCATTATAATATTTTTGTAAGAGCAGTAATTATTTTTTCTCAAAATAGGCTAAAATTTTCGTGATTTTGTATTAAATTAGAAGGAATATTCAACAGAACGTTAATTCTATAATCTACAAAAATAATTTAAATTATTTCTAGGTCACATTTATATTTTAAAATTACTGTCAAAGTAGCCTCTCACAAGGAATGTTCAAAATATTTAAAATATAAAAATATTCCTACCATTGTTTAGCATTAATTACGAAATTCATATATTACTAATATTAAATATCATTTACATAAAGAAATGCTTCCTACTTTCTTCTAATGCAAGCAACAACAACAACAAAAAAAAAAAAATACTATTTGAGATAAAGGACTTCAAATGAAGTAAAGCACGATAAACCCAGTTTGTAGCACATGTAGTAGCAATTATATGCCAAGAAACTACTTAACTACATAAAACTACTTAAAAAACGACGTACTTAAAACTATAAGCATATGCAAAAAATATATAACTAACATAAATACAATTTAATTACGAAAGCATGCAACTAACCTAAAAATAATTTAAATCATCCGTTGATAATGGTTGTCATGTCAACAATCAGAACACAATGCGCATGCGTTAATTTTCAACGCCAGTTACGGTAACGCAAATGCGTGAATTTTTATACGCTTTATACGCCAGTTGGGGTAACGCTATGCAGATTAGAAATTTTTAATTTCCTTTATTCTCTGTTATTTTAATTCAAAAGTACTTCAGAATGAATCTGAAAGATCGATTAATTTAATTAACAATATTTAATTTTAAATGCATAAAACATTAAGAAAATAAACAGAATCGTTTGAAATAATCGGCCGAAAAATGTTAACCCTAGCCTCATTACTGTTGGGGGAAAAAAAATGAAGCCTTACTCATTTGACGGTGGGGAAAATGAAAGATTTTTTTGGCGGGAAAGTTAGTTTTTAATTAATAATTAAAATTCTAATTAAAAATTAAAAAAAAGGGACCCCAGGTGC
>JAPMOR010103040.1:325648-344918 GCA_026543865.1 Argiope aurantia
TTAGCTTTATTTATAAGTATAGATATAGATTTAATGTATTTCTTTTAATATAGAATAATCTTTTATATACTGTTGATAGCTCATGAAACATATGGTATATCAGCGACTTTTAAATTACATAATATATACTTGAGAAATAGCCTGACACTGTTTTTATCTTCATTGTGGTTTACATTTGCCCAATTTTCTGTTTTTCTATCTATATTTTATGTACATATTTATTTTTTAAATTATATCACAAGTAAAAGAAGAATTATTTTAAAACGGAGGCATTAAAAAAATGTCCAACATTGCTTCATTTTGAAGTTAAATCTCATTCGTAAATACAAAAATAAAAAAAAAAAAATAAAAAAAAATATTACAAGCATACCTAATATTGAAACCTACTCATCATGAAAAAATAAACCTAATCTTCTTATTCTGGTCACAACAATAGAAAAAAAAAGAATAGATAGAGTTAAAAAGATTAAATTAGTCTCACAATTTGGATAAAATTATCCGAAGGATTGACTGTCTACTACATCTGTCGATTCTTAATGGTACATTAATGCTATAAATCAAAAATGTAACGGGTTAGATAAATGCAATTTTGTACTGATCTTCTTGCCGAAATTGCAGAGTTGTGTCAAATTTTGGCCAGATGGAAGACGTCCAAGATGCCTATTAGGGTCACGGTGATCTGGTGATAAGTCTCGACTTCGGGATTGGACGATTTTAGACTCGAAATCCGATTCTATCGAAGAACCGAAGTGTAGGCAGGTCTGAAGCACGTTAAATTTGTTAAGCCCGAATGTCCTCCCCTAGCACGAATTCTAGAGAGGAGTGTAAGTCAAGTGTCGTTCTCGTCATCTGCCCACGGTTCAAAATTACAAAATGTATTCCAGCTCTAATGTTGCTTTAAAAAGGGGCGATGATATAACTGAAATATGACTAATATGGAAACCAAAATGCATATTCTATGCACTAAGAAGCCCAAAATGTGCCATACTCCATTCGTATAGGAGAAATTCGAAGTCTAATTCCAATTTTCAATTCGCTCCTTCACAAATTAACCCGGGCAAATGGAAAAAAAAAAATAAAAAATACCAGCAATTATTAGTTACCTTATTCTTCAGTTTCTGAGCCCCGTACTCGACCAGCGTTTCATCCAGCACGCTCTCGAAATCCGTCCGTCCAACGACGGAGCTGAGGGGACTCTTACTCACAAACTCCTTAATTTCGCTCAAAGTCATGCAGAAATGTTGTCGAAGGGCCTCACCAACCAGCTCACGTAACTCCTGCCTGAGACCCTCGGGAGGTGAACTCTCTAGGTACGTGGGCGAGATGTCCAGCGTGGCTAATCTCAGTTTGGACGCAGACGACTTGTTGGGGCTGAGGGCGGTGCGCTTCTTGGAACCGTGAGCTCTCCTGCCTTTGTCCTTTGGGGCGCCGCCGTCCGTGCCACTCTCGTCCCCTTCGCTCACCGAGCTGTGGGAGTGTCGCTTCTGCTTAGAACGGGGCGGATCTTCTGCTGTAAAAAAAGTATTTGAGACGCAGTTTTTCTTAAGATGCAATCATCTGTTAGACTAAAAATTACGGTCGCCAATCGCTAGAATGCTTCCAAACGAAATCATTTTTGACAACGATATACAGAAGGTTAATTTGAGAAACAATCTATTTACATTTCGTAGGATTGCTGAAATTTTTTTTTCAAAGTCGTATTTGGCGAGTTATTTTTTGAAAAACAATTACAGTTGGCGTTCGTATAATTGTGCGAGTTTATTAGATGTTTTGGCTAAAAGAAAGATAACATTTTTTTTTATGGGTGAACTAAATAGTAGAATTTTCTTTATTTAATTTTGATTTATAATTTATCAGTATCCTCGTCGTAGCTCCACCTGTGCTATGCAGTTGGATAAAGAAGAACTAGCCACCTCTGGAGACACATTTGTTCATTTAAATTACCGACTTTTTTAGACGGTCGAAAAATTTATGGAATGTATTAAAAAACATTTCACTTTATTATTTAATGCGACTGAAAGCCATAAATTCCATTGAATTAGTTTACAGCAGATAAAAAAAATGCATATATTACAAAATAGCAGAAACTAAAATCCTACTACATTATTAATACCTGGCAAAAACACGATTGAATGTTTTGATAGATGAATTTGAATTCCATCAAAGCATTCAAAACATTCTTACGTATAGTGTTTAAAATTGAATCAAAAATATTAAAATTAAGGGGAAATTGTCCCAAATTAAATCGATGTAATAAAAAAAAAGGTAAATTTTGAGTCTTATAGAGATAAAACAATTTTTGTAAGATAACTGTTTTGGATGACATGGAGATCTATTTTCGAAAGCAAGTCAAAATTGTTACATTTTTGGAGATAATTAAGTCTAATTTTGTGCTCTGTTAAACTTTCTGTCTGAACTCTCTTCCTTTTCATTTCTTTTACATGTTCTTTCCTCTCACTGAATGATGGCAAACCATCTGCAAAACATTTCTAATAATATTTTTCAATTCCATTAAACGGCTATGCGAAGCGTTAAACCAACTCAACTGTAAAAACGTTTAAATGAAACAGTCTGAAAATCGTATGATGATTTATTTACATCTATCTACTGCCACTTGGCAATAAGTATTAAAAGGATTTCTGTGCCACATATATTCGCGTTTTATATATTTATAGATAAGACATAGTATTTATTACATTTGTAGATAGCAGAGTAAAATAAATACATTATAGAATCCAAAGATCTTCCATCAGAGGAAATGCTTGTGGAATTGCAATATGCAGATTACGAGAGAAACATTTCACACAACAGCCACTTCTAAATATGCCCCTTAAATTCGTCATTGACCATAGAAAATCTTTATTGGTAGCTGCAGCCGTTTATAATCAAATGGAAGTAATTAAGTAAAGGAAGTAATCAAATGGAATGAGAGGGAACTTTAGGATAAAGAAGTGCCTGCCTGGCCAACATTGCCAACTGCCACATGTATTATTAAAGTTTAGCAGGGTCTACCATATTCAAATGAGGTTTTAATAAATAATTAATACTTATAGTAGAAATCAATTTAGCCTAAGCATTTAATTATGACTTTTCAAAAGTGATTCCCATTATTAGAGAATAAAATTTCAGAAAAATCAATATTATTTGCTAAAGTTTCGAATTCCTGGGCATCATGAAAAACAAACACACACACACCAGAAATCATTCATTGTTTTACTCCCTAAGCATTATAAAGAATCTTTTTATTCAAATGTGTGTGCATTTTATTACTTTTCTGGGCAAATAAATAAATAAATAAATAATGCAAGGTTAGCATTGGTTTAGGCAGAAAAAAAATTGCAAAAAAGGTAACTATTATTACTATTTAATTAAAAGGAATTTTATTATTATTTAATTAAAATAAATATAATTTTTTTTACTTAATAAAATATCGTTTCTCTCTCTCTCTATGAAAATAAAACAACAACTATATAATAGAACTTAATTTAATAAAATATTTTAAATAAATGAGGTACAACACATTATGAGATTCCCAATAAAGTTATCTGTTACCTTCATATTCAAACATCTTCAAATCCTTTACAAGTTTATTGTACCTAAGATTCCATTTTATGTCTTGACTTTGTTGAATTGATGGATGACTAAAAGGAAAATGTAATATACTGAATGCAGCAGTAAAAACTAAGTTACAAAAATATAGTATTTAATTTTTAATGCATATTTAAATAATTTTATTTGCAGGGATATGTGAAAATTACTAAATAAGAAATTGATTTTTGCCCTTAATCATAATATTTAAGCACTGATCAAAAGCAGTATCTTCCCCTGGACATTCTTGTATACCAAAACAATATAACCAGTTTTTCTTACAAATCTGCATTCTTGTCAAAAAATCATAGAAAAAAAATACACCAAACCCAGCACGAGTAAAGTTGGCACAACAGGAACAATATGCTGCATTTTCTGCATCATATTTAAGGCTTGTTAAGTGTTTACATATATGGTCACAAGATATACTAAATTTCATTCAGCAAAATCATTGAGCTTTTGTATTAATGCAGCCAATCACATGCATGAAACAGATAAACTGACAGATATTCATGCCTTTGGTTGAAAATTTAGTACACGTTTATAATTCTGTTGATAAAAATACATTATACATTTTATTTATACAGCTCTTTGCTTTTTATTTTAATTGTGTCATATCATACAAATTGACAGATAGAGTACCCTTAGAAGGATTTGATTCACTTACCAAAGTTCATTCGTCTAATTTCTTGCATTTTTGAATTACCATTTTACAGAGAGAAGAGTTACATAGACTTTCATAAGAGAATTTTTTAAAAATCATTATACAATCATTTACTACATATTTGCTCTCCTGCATAGTTTTAAAATTATTATGAAGGTCTCGGTTTACCCTTTCTTATTGAAAATTTCTTGATCCCTTCTTCAAAAAGCCAGTTTGGTATCTAAGCAGATTGATACAATATTCATTTGTTTTGTTTTATTTTGATATTCTATTTTTTTAGGTGAACAGAAAATAAAATTTCAATTACAAGCTGTGTAGTTAAAAACTGCTGTAAAAATTAAGTGCTTTTAAGCACCTTATTAAAAAAAAAAAAAAAAAAAAAATTAAGCATCTTTTTTCATGAGCACATATGTAAATTTGCATATTTTCTAAGCACATGATACTTCCTGTTTTATAATAATATATAGTCTTTATTGAAATTAAAAAAAATTTAATTTAAATGTGCATTTAAAAAATTTGATACTTATTTCTTTATTTGCCTAACATTAGCATAACATATATTGTAAAACAAATGATGTCTTTTTGGTTTTTGACAAAAAAAAAATAATAATAATAATAAAGAAAAACTATCTACACCAAAAAAATTAAATCAGACTTTTATAAGCTCGCAAAACTAACATGAAATTGATGATAGTACAATGCCATGTTCTAAATAAAAATCTTAAATCATCTTTTTAATAGAAAATAGCAACATTTAGAAATGATCAGACTATTAAAAAAAATCTATCTTATCAATTCTCACTTCTGAAATTTAGTAAAGACCTTTTTTCAAACGTTTTTGCATAGATAATTATTACTTTAGCTTTAAAAAATTTGCAGAAAAATGAAATTATATACTTTGCAAAGAAATGCTTAACAACTTCTAGTTTCTATAAGAAACAGAAACAAATTCTAAAAGTGAAAAATGATCTAGTTTTGTAGTTAGAAGCAAGATGAAGATAAAAATATTTAGTTGAAGCATTTTTTAAAAAGTATTTTTTGAAGCCAGCAGGAGACAATACATCGTATTGCTTCAAAATTTAACAAAACTCATAAAAAGAAGAATCTTATATATATATTTTTCTTTTATCACGACTTTAACAGCAGTAAAATAACATGACATGACGATTTGAAGAAACAATGGCATTATTTAAAAAAAATATTTTTATAGAGTCCAAAACTAATTTTTTAAAACTTGTTAAAACAAAAGAAAAAAATTGCATTCACTGAAGCAAAATTTGTATCATTGAAAGGCTACTTTTAAGCCTTTAAAACAGCATTAAGATAATTTTTGTGTGATAATATTGCTTTGATGTTATGGTGAAAACAAATTAAAATTCTATTTTTATTTTTTTAATTGAACTTCTAAAATTTTGGAATATCCGTTCTTAACGGGCCTCCAATACCCAAGAATAATTTTCGAAATTTCATGTTCTTAACTTCCATGGTTTATGTTGCTCATTGCTCTCTCAATCTAGTCAAATCTTTATACGTAAAGGATTATACGTTCATTGGGAGGAAAATTCTATAAGAATTATAAAAAGAAAAGAAAAAATCGTTATAAAATTATAGTATCTTAACCCTCATTAATTGTTTTTTATTTTGTTAAAAGTTTTAAGTACCAGAACTACCAGTTTTTTTTCCTTGACAAAAAATAAAATTTGGGAGCTTGGTCCTAAAAATAATAATTTTCAAATGGATGAGGTTATTTAAAAAGTACACAATGAAAGAAATCCCCTACAGCTTCAACAGAAAAACTTCCAAGTTAAAATCTCATAATACTAAATTTTATGCGATTAACATAACCACACATTGCAAGTTATTACATTTCAGTATAATATATTAAAATCAATCTAATAAGTCTAATAATTAAAACAAAATATTAAAGAGAATGATGATTGAAAGTGTAATGTATTAAAGAGGCTTCACTGTAAGTGTTTTTAACAGCAGCTTCTACCATCGATATATTTCTTCGGTGCATGAAATTCATCCTGCATTGATCAATTATTCATTGATCGGAGCAATCTGCATATTTTTTCTTAACAACAATAAAAGTTTAAACATACAGGAATAACTTAAATAACTTTTTCAACATCTCAAACATTAAGCATTTTTGTTAAAAACTTTTTTCACATTTTTCGAGTATGGCACATGGCCCTTTCTGGAAAACTATTCCTCAATAAACAGCAATGCACATTGTCGAAGCAAGAGGGAGTAGAAAAAAAGTCTCATGAACATTATCTTAATATGTAAATTTCTTTCATCCTGGATTCCTTGCCCAAATTTTTTTTTCATTTTCTTTCTTGATACATTTGATAAATAAGCCTTTACAACTATGCTTCCAAATTATGTATTCAATGTGTGTGGAAACAAAATGGATAAAATGCTGCCTTTACACTTCGAGAAAATTAAGCACTTTTTAATGATATTCTTTCAAAATTAAGCACTTTTAAGGTGCTTAAAAATGGTTTTCAAATATCAGCACTTTTTAAACACTTTTCATGATGTTACACACCCAGAATTAGTCATATAAATAACACAAGCAAAATTCATATATGGATACATCAATGCAAATATGTTGCCATAATATAATACTTGTAAGTATTTTTAGCTATTCAAATAAATTTTTATAATATTATAACAATAATTTCATTTCAAATGAATAGTAATTATATGAATTTTAATTTGAAATTTATACGTAAATATTGCATAAATTCTTGCTTAACTATATATCATTGAAATTTTAAAACTAAGCTCTGTAATTCAGACATAAATAATTTTGCATTATTAATATTTATCTTATTTAACAAAATGGAAATAACTAAAGTTGAGCTGCTGAGAGTAAATAATGTGAAATAAAGAGTAATTACAGATAAAAAAAAATACACAGAATTAAAAAAAAGAAATCAAGTTTAAGGAAGTGCAACTGAAGCAGTAGATAACAGTAACATACAATATATATATCAGAAACTACAGTGCTATGTGAGCTTACCATCTTATATACTCACGTAATATTTTATGATACATTCAGATGAAAGTGCAATCAATCTTACATTGTTATTCCAGTTCACTACAACTCACAAAATGTTAAATTATCTGAATTCTTCAATACTGTTTAAAGTGATATAATTTTGAACAACAAATATAAGTGCATGTAACCAATAAATGTACGTTTAAACTCTATAAACCAAAATTTGTTTACTGAATTTACAAAAGTTACAGTATTGATATAAGACTTTTATCATGCTTTTATTACCAAGTAATAAAAAGCTAAAAAATGTTTCATATAAAAGCTTTGTTGCGAACTTTATTTTGATTACATTATATAATCGAGAGTGAAAGAAATATGAATTTCAAACATTTTATAAAAAATTCAACTGAACTCTTGTAAATTCAATTCAAATTAGAATATCATTAATACTGATATTCTAATTTTACCCCTTACTAAATGGAAATTGTAACAATGATGAAAAAGCTGAGAACTTACTTTTCAAGAAATTCGTTATCAGTAAGAAACTTAAATTCCCAACCACGGTTAGTCTTATTTGCTAAAGGGATCATAATAGCTTTAAAGTCATCATCTAAGACCTAAATAATACAGAATACAAAAATATCTCACATATTAAAACACAAAAATTTACTAAATATTTAAAATTCTGATAATTAATTCTAAATACTTTATTTAAAGTATGAAACTATTGTGAATACAAAAATAGATGTAAATTTAAATTGTAGTTGAAATTAATTGTTATGTATAAAAAAAATCTAAATAATAAAAATTTGTACATACATGGTCAGACAGAGAAAATAAAAGTTTTCAGACATATAAAGCCAACTAGAAGATGATATTTACAAAAATAATCTAATTAATAAGGAGAATACTTATCCTGTGCAGTTTCGAAATTCCATATTTGGCTCTAAAACAAGTTCAGTTTAAATTGTTTATTTGATTATTTTTAATTTTAATTTACAATTCATTTCTTAAAATATGGAATCAAATTTTAACTATTTTAATTGATATATTAATAATTAAAAGTTGGGAAATTATTAGAATAGTATAGTGTCACTGATCACATATTAATGCCAGGAAATGGGAGGAAAATTAATAAAAGAATTCCATCTTTATATAAATGAAACAAGATAATGTACTAGTGCTCTTCAGGATTCAAGTTATGATATCATTGGCTGATTATGGGAAAAAAAAAAAAACACCAGAAAATTCTTATAAGGTGAACTCTTTGTCCCTTAAAATCCCTTCGTCTTTCCCTATAAATGTGCAGTATAGAAAATACATAAACATCCTATTTGTGTTTAATTATAATAGAAAAATCACACCCCTTAATTTTTAAGACAGAAAAAAGCAAAGAAAAGTTAAATAATTCAAAATTAACTAAAATATAAGTACATTAAATGAATTTTTATATTTACATAAAAAAGGAATTTCTCTTTATTACTGTATATAGTTTATCCAGACACATTCACAAGAGGTGTAAAAAATGATATTAATCACTTTCTTGTGCCTTTTAATTTACAGTCAAGTAAAATTAAGGATTTGGTTGTAACAAAACAAAATTATTGAACTTTATTATTTTTTTTAATGTGTATGTTTTTCTTTAAAAGGAAACTGTTTATTATGCCAATGAATGTAAAATGTTTATTCAATGTAGAAATCTGTGATGTATAAACATCCAATCATCATGTTCACTTATGTTTTTGCATTTTAGATGTAATGTGTACATTTTTCTTTGTGCTAATCCAATATATTAAATAATGTTTCTTTCGTCTAAAAGTATGTTTTCATGGATTTATTAACTACTGAATTACTAATTATTGCTATTTTAGATGCTTAATACTGCTATGGGAAATAGAAAGTAAGTGAATCATTTTTTCACAAACCTATCTATGAAATTTTATAGGATTTTCCCATAACATCAGAAAGCTCTTTTCCCCAATCTATTTCCAAAGCTTTTTTCCCCCTATCCAATGCTCAGTTCCATTTTTTTTCCCTTTTGCAACAATTTAATTTGTAAAGTTCTATTGCATTTATTAGACTCTCTTTTCCATAGCATCATGAAACTTCAAAACACACAACAAAGTACTTCAATTCATGAAGCAATTTGCAGCACATCTCTTGATTTAGAGCATTTAAATATTTGTAGTAAATATCTTGAGGTTAGAACATTTAATGACATCTCCATGAAAGTTTATCATATAATATGTAGTTCATAGACCAAATAATAATCTTTCAGAAGTTCAACATACATATCCTTACTAATACTAAATCCATTTTCCACAGCTGCATCATCATGAGATAGTAGAATTATTTTTATGACTTTCCAAAAAATCAGAAAATTCTTTAGTCTCAAAATATCAGAATAGAAACCATCTAAATCAATTTCAAATTTCTTCATTAAATGAATCGAGATATTTGTTATTCACTTTTTTTTTAGGAAAATTTCAAATTGGAACTTTGGGCATTCTTAACCTACAGAGGAAATTTGTACTTTGAAGCAAATCAATGACACAGTATTATGTGAAAAATGTATTGTTTTTCTATAAACCTAATTTAAACAAGACACAGTTTTTAAAATAACAAAATTTTTGGAATGCATTCAAATATTTTAGCAATATTCTTCATAAATATAAAATACTCTACTAAAAAGTGTCTTTTTTTCAGTTTCAACTGTCCACTGTTAAACAAGTAGCTGTCATCACTATTCCATTGTCAGTATTCTTTCTCATTTTTGGAAATTGGATTTATACATGCACAAACAAACTAAACTTAAAAATCGCAAATGCTGTTGTTTAGTTTATAAAATAATAGAGATACTCTTTAATTCTTGCAATGTTTAAAAATATTGGCAATTTTTAGATAAAAACAAAAATTGATTCCCTGTACATTTCCTATTTTTAAGGAAAATTTAAAAATTCCCAGCATTATAAATGATTTTTAAATTTCATGAGTTCTTTTTTTTTATTATTGATTTTCTTGCTGTAGCCATGATAAAAACAAATTTGCATTCACTAATAGCTACCAGAAGCCTACATAAAGTCCCAAACCGAATTTTATGCAGAAATATGGGTTTACATCAAAGACATGCAGAACTGTACAGTCACCGTATTACAATAAATGAGGATTTTATTTATGACAAAATAAGTTAATTAAGTGGATGCTTATGCTGCACTTACATTTTAAAAATTACATTTAAAAAAGAAAAGTAGCTATTATGAATAATTGTGAAAAAATGTGTTTGTAGCTTTAATTTTGTATATCAATATATTTAGTCATTTGTATTTTTAAAATTAAAATAGAAACATGAATCTACTTTCTCCAAATGTAAAAAGGTAACTGAAATCAATTATATTTTACAAAATGCATTATACTAGACACATTTTAAATCTGATATTTTTGTGTTTAATACCATTCTCCTCATAATTTGATCAACTAATATATAATATTGATGGAATTTCATAATTTTACTATTTTTTAAAAATTAAATTGATGAAAATGAAACAAACAAATAGGAAAATATGAGGATAGTACTGAAATTATACGAGGATAGTACTTACACGAATGGCAGACAAAATGTCTTGACGAGTAACAAATCTAGTTTTTGTAAATAACCATAGCTGGAAA
Organism: Argiope aurantia; assembly: GCA_026543865.1. Taxonomy (NCBI): domain Eukaryota; kingdom Metazoa; phylum Arthropoda; class Arachnida; order Araneae; family Araneidae; genus Argiope; species Argiope aurantia. Next base: position 336,577 of record JAPMOR010103040.1, read on the forward strand.
ACAAATAAGATGAATTAATTATGTTTAATAGATGGAAATTTTCACAGCATATAAACACAATATTATATATATATAAAAAGATTATATATACAGGGTGCTGCCGAATTCAACCGACAAACTCAGAGGGGTGATAATAGGTATCAAGAGAATAAAGAATCACCATACAACATGGGGCCCCAAACGACGTTTAGGTGTTGGATTACAGACAATGTCTGGACTATAGACTCACTGAATTATACAATGATACATTTTTTTTTCTATATGTGGAGAATGAACTAATAATAAGGTAAGGAGAAAAATAAGTTGAGTAGAAATATGTTAATCAGACAAATCATATATTGAAAGGCAGAAAGGTTTTAAGCTTTAAATAGAAAGAATGACTAATCCAAGAGCATCAGACAATTGAAACAGGCTAGAGAAAATGTTGAATTAGAGGCAGTCTATTGAACATACATTGCATTTCATTAACTGATTTTTTAAAATTAATATACAAAAAATTTAAAAAAAATGTTTTACGTCTCTTTTTTTTTATACCTCAGGTCTTTTCAAAAATAGTAATTTTGTTCAGAAATCAAAAATATTTTTTTAGGCTAAAATTCAAAGAAAATTCTTCCAAATAAGAGAAATGAAAAAAAAAAAAAAAACATTTTCATAAATATTTTATATGCAAAATTAAAAACTTACTATATAGTCTCTGGCATTAATTAACTGCTTTGCACTCATTCCTGTATATGGACTGACGGTATTTTCAGCATAAAGTAATTCACTGGAAATAATCAATTTCATTAAAAAAGTGTGCAAGTTTACACAATAATATATATATGTGTACGGCCAAAGCCCGACATCGGCCAGTTCGCGATCTGGCCAACGTTGCTGTCAACTTACCGGCCAATGTCCGAACTTTTCTTGATTTCGGGCTTTGGCCGGCCAATTCGCGAAATGGCTTGGGACGATCGGCCAAGGTAGGAAGAAAGGAAGCAAGAGCGGATTGTTTTCCACCCTGTTAAAAATGAAGTATTTAAAAATGAGTACTTCTGTGTACTGTTTTTTTTTTAAGTACAATTGTTTCAGAAACGAGTTCAAATATAAGTGACACCTCTGAGTTAAAAATAAGCTTGTAATATATAAAAATATGATCCCGTGTTATTCTATTCTCATATTAAAGCCATAATAGAAATTATTCAGTGAAAGTATATACGGTAACAAAGTGATAGCGTGAAGATTAGATTTGCGCCCTTCAAAATGAACGACATATATCTTGAGCAAAGGCGTTGTATATCGTGTATGAATACAAAGGCAAATTGAGTATTCAGTTTTCAATTACCTTTAAGGGTGATCCTTTGTCTTTTTCTGCTACATGGACCTAATGTTAAAGATCCCAGATCACATTGTCTCCCGAAATATCGCTTCAAAAAATATGAAATTTTTTGCAAAGGCAAATAGCTAAAATAAGGGATAATTAAAACAAATATGAAGGACAAATAGTTTTGTTCTTAATATCATTTAAAGTCATTTCTTTGTTGGTGCCATCTGTAGAATTTCACCTACAACATGTCCTTATTTATATTTTATACATGAATGTCATCATATTTATTTAAGACTAGTCGCTTTTGGCGACCAGCCGGTTCACCAGTATTAATGATCGCTAAAATTTTCAATTAATGTAACTTGTTCTCTTAGTAGCTTTTTCTGCAAAATATTTTTGAGCTTCATATTTTGGTACTTATGTGATTCAGTCGTACTTTTATGTAGGCCTTAAACAGTTCTGTTTCATTGTACTACTTTCTCTAACGTTCTGTTAGTATCCATAAAATTTCTACTTTAAATTAAAGTGGAAATGTTAAACTGCAATCAATATAAAAGCTTTTTATATTTAAGCTAACCATGTCTTTTTTTAAATATGAAAATTGAAATCAGAGTCGTTCGGCAGTGAAATTATATGTGCACTGCAGAATAATTTATATAATATCTTAAAGAATTATTCAACAAAAATTTCTCTGATTCATCGTAAAATTAATTTTTTACTTTCAAAAGGACGATGCAAATAAAAATATTTTATTTTATTTCAGTCAATAAATGAACTTATGAAAAAATTACGAATTTTAAATTTTGCGCAATCCTTTGGTCCCAAGGAATCATATTCTGCAAAATACTCTTGACACCAATTTTTAAATAAATAAATAAAAGTCCTTATCTTCTGCGATGAATCTGACCGATTAATGAAGTTTTTATGCATCAGTTTTAGAACAATCAACATTTTTATAATCACAGGACAATCACTGTCGGGAAACCCTGCAGAGGATTAACGTATCTCCATTGAGACAGTCGGTGAAGTAGTCTAAATTCGCCAGTTTTTATAGAAGAGCGATATTGAAATTTCATAAATCAGTCAGTTTTAGTGATCGATTTAGTTAGTTGGAGTTCAACAATTTTTATTAAAAATATTGGTGTCTCAAAAATATTTTGTTAAATACAATTCAAAGGGCAGTGGACCTATGTAAAAATTTAAAATTCCTGATTCATCGGAGCATTTATTGACTAAAGTTATATTAAATATAATTATTTAGTTCCTTTAGACCATTTTGTTAGCAAATGTATGTCCCAAATTAGCTGATGGTCGTTGATTAGAGTGATTATCCTAAGTATATTAAACTATGTTTGCCTTAAATTAAATTGTTTTATTGAATTAATAATATAGGTATTGTCAAAGCTCATAGAAAACTTTTCCTCCTTTTACTTTTAAGAAAATATCTTATTTCATTTTTTTCATTTTATACAGACACCTGCCGAAAATTACAATTTTGTTTATTAAATTCGCAATAATAGTTGATTTATTTTTTAATTTAAACTTATATCAATGTGATGGCAACACGTTGATAAAAGCTATTTTTTTTTTTAATTTGACGTGCTCGTGCAGATTAAATTTTAGAATAATTTATAAATTAAATTTTAAGCTTTAATTTGATGCAAAAATCGATTTAAAACGCCGAAATTAAGCTTAATTAAAAATTAAAAAAAAATCGCTCCACGGTGTATATTTCCGACCTCCAAGGTATATATATGTCAAATTTGATAATTGTATGTCAAACGATTTGGACTGTAGAGCGCCAACACACGCACGCACAAAATATACATTGAGCCTTATTTATAAGTATAGATTATCATATCGGGCTTTGCCCAAGGATTCCCGGCCACTTCGCGAAATGGCCAGCTAAAGTAGAAAACACAATATTAATTGCAAATATTTCGTTCGGACTTTGGCCAAACCTCTTGGCCAGTTCGCGAATTGGCCAGCCAATTCGCGAACTGGCCGTACTTCGGGCATTGGCTGTAACATATACAATAAAAAAATAGTAAGGTTATTAATTAAATATAGCTTTAATGTCTATAACTATTTGATGATTAAAAATATTTTGATGAAGGATTCATGAACAAGTTATGCATACAAGAATAAAGTGACAGTTAGTCTAGCAAACTGACTTATTGTCAAAAGAACTTCAAATAATTTAAAGCATAAACATGATATGTATACATGCATCTAGACAAATATTTTGGTGAAGCATAAAACAAATTTTACAAATTAATTTATGTTTGAATGTATTATTCAAATGGTATTGAATTTCTTGAGTTTTTCAATACCTGCTCCTTTCCAAGAAGGAAATGTTTTACTTTTCAAAAAAGCAGTACTAATATTCTCTTCAGTTAACAATTAAAAATACAGTATGATAAGCAAGACATATAAAGACAACGGCCTTCCACTTTATTTTCCCCAAAGAGGAATAAATTAGTAGAAAATGTCAAGCAAGGAATTTTTAAAAATTGTGCAACTTTTCAATAAATACTATACCACAGAATAACAGATATTCATAAATTTTTACAATCTGCAAAACTTCTAAATTATCAGTATTAGGATACTATATATTCCCTGAGAGTAGCACCACTTATACATCAGGTTTAAGAAAATTGGAAAAAAGAAAAGGTAATGCATTTCATAAATTCCAAAATTAAGAGAATAAAAATTTGAAATTACAGGTAATAAGCAGATTAATTAACTCCTTTTTATTTAAATTTCTTTATTAAAATTATTGAACTAGATCTGGGGAGAAGGGGAAGGGATGAGAATTTTTAATTTTTCATAACTTTAAAATAATTACAGCAATTAAAGTTTAGTATAAATATTAATGAAAAATAATTACATGAATTCTGCCTGCCACATCCTCATGGTTTGACAATATTATTTTATTACTCAATTTTATTATCCTCTCTTTAGCATTCATATTTTAAATGCTATCAATATCAAATATTAGAATTTTAGGTTCTGTTTGTACTGAGTATATTAATTTCTTTAAGTTAAAAAAATTAAAAACATGGATTAGAGAGTTTATTTTGTTAATAAAATAATTGATCTGACTATAAAATTTTGCTTTCAGCCTTATTCATTATTATTAATAAGCATTCTGTTACATATATATTAAAAAAATGTGTACTGCAATATTATTCCTCAAAAAAAAAGCCACTATATTTTAAAAATTTAAAACATTCTCAACACATCTGACAATCCCTTTCCTTTTATACAATGATTTAAAAGAAAAAGAAGAAGAAGAAAAAAACTTTTCCTCACTTGGGGAAGTTTTGTAATATACTATCATATTTTTTCCCTCTTATTCTTTATTGTATAAATAAAGGCATATTAAAATCATATTTGAAATGGATATTAACAACTTATATGAAGCAAATATGAGAGAATTGCAAGAAAAAAAGATTTTTCAAATATCAGCATTCTAAAAGACAATTATATATATATATATATATATATATATATATATTACCTTTTCACAGCCCAGCATCCTTGAACTAACACACCAATTTGTTGTAGAAGCCTTTCAATTGATAATGTGTCTACATTGTGAGGAAGTTTCTCTGCCAACATTGAGAAAGTCAGCAGATGAGCTGTACAAAACAAATATATGCATTTAAATTAACACATAAAAGAAAATAGAAATTCACTGATATAATATTCAAAAAATAAGAATGTTACCATTTATCATTAGATGTTTTATTTGATCTGAGAGAGGTTTGTCTATCAGGACAGCTGCATCCTCATCTTTTGATGTTTGACATCCAGAACTATACATGAAAGAAAAACTATAGCAATTCTGCAATTTGTTAATGTACAAATGCAATACAATATAAAATTCCTTAGGAAAAAGCATTTAAAATAATACCTCTTAAATTCATCTAAATTCTTAAGCATGTTCAATTACAATTCTTAAGGATACAAAACATTTTATCTCTGCCTCCCCCAAATGACAAAATTACATAACAATTTATTGATAAATGCACTATATACATAAAATTTCATTTGCAAAATGTGATAGAGAAATTGTTTATGATTATCTATATAATTATTCGATTATACCATAAATAAAATTCACTTACAAATTAACACACATATAAACAATATACAATAAGCATAAAATAAAATATATGTACATTTGCACATCTATTTTTCTTATTTTATTGCATATGAATGCATTACCAAAAAATGCATCATAGGGGTTCCATGTTAACATAACATCTAACTGAAACACATGCCTTGCACTCCAGGGCTCTCGGTCAAGAACACAGATATAGGCACTGTAGGCCTTTGTCCACATGGGCTGTCATTCCCCTGAGTTTAGTTTATTAAAATAGTGTATTACTATTGATAACCGAAAAGTGAACAAAATTACAAATATCTAGCACTTTAGGAAATGAGTGAAAGGTCAATTACAAAATTTTACCCAATATGAAACAACACAAGTGTTCAATAACATGAAAACTTGCATAAGTTAAATCCTGATTGGTAAGGTGTAGCAAAAAATAAAAAATAAAAAAAATAAAAAAAAATAAACAAGTAATTTTTTAAATATTTTTTTTTGCAGCATTTCAAATTAAAATCTGATTTTCATATCAATATAATTGCTAAATGTTTTTAAATATATATAAATATTTTTGTACTGATGACAGATATCTGCAAAAAACTGCCAGTGAAATTTTTTTCATTTGTGATATTAGTTAAAATTATACACCAGCAATGGTAAAAGTTAACAGAGTAACACTAACAAAAGTTACTGTTCCCAATAAAGAATAAAAATTAATGTCATTTCACTTTATACTTGCACAAGAGGAGTGAAATCATTTCAATATATTAAGAGTACTTTGTTTTTCATCCAATTAAATCTACCTCTAAAAATCCAAGAAAGTTATATTTCTGAAGATTATATTTGTAACATTAAGCAAAATCCCATTCTGCACATTAAGTCTAATATGAGGGCAGAGTTAATATATATATATATATATATATATATATATATATATATATATATCCCAACAGTGATATACAAATACATTGGCTCTAATATCTTTGAAGTTTAATTTCCAGTTTACCACAACTTTGCAATACACTTTAACTTCTATGGATATTAAAGAACTTGTTTATATAAAAAAAAAATTCCTTGTAAGCAAATAATAATTTAATATTTGAGTGTCACTTAAGTGTCAATACAGTGAAAGAATTTAAACTTCTCTGCAAGAGTCTTTCAAAAAATTAACTCTTTAAATAGCCAGTTGTTTCAGTAGGATATCTTTCACTTTAGAATTTTTTTTTTAAAGAAGGCAAATATGACTGACTTATTGTTATCGAAAAATTATTTTACCAAAAGATTTCAGAAGAAAGTATATTATAAAAATAGATTATTTACTTTTCAGCTGAGTTGAGAAATAAAACGAAGAATATGTAAGAAATTCGTAAAACACATTACAAAAGAAAATAACTAAAGTGATGGAATACAAAACAATATAATATTTTTTAAAATGCATCTATACTTCTAAATATGAATGTACAATTCTTTGCCCTGCTCCTTATTAAAAATGCATTTTGCAAAGTTTAAATGTAAAGAGAACAATTTCTTGAACAGTAATAAAGATGAAACATAAATAAAAAAATATTATATTTTCCAATTTTTAAAGTAATACTAAAAAAATAACAGTAATCTGTTTCCAGCTTCTAAAGTAATACTTTTAAAGATAAGCAAGAATAATTATCAAGCATATAAAAATGTATGTTTTTTTAATTTTATTATTTTATTTTTACAGAAATCACAAAAACATGGTTTCAAAATTACCCTTGGAATTGTCTCGCAGTTTTTAAAAATGCATAAATATATAATATATAATACAATAAAGATTTCCAAATATCATTAAAAAAAATTCATACATATTTAAATAAATTGAATTAATAATTTAAAGAAATTATGTGAAAACAAAATACATTTTAAATTTAAGAATAAAAAAATATTTATAGAAAAAAACGATTATATTAAATTGATTAACTTGATTAATAATATTATTGATTAAAAATAAAAATAATTTTAAAGAAATACAGCACTCAGCTTAACAATTCTTTTTTGCTGGTTATAGGATGAACACTGGTTATAGGAGGGAAAAAAAAAAAAAGGAACTTACAAATTTAATTTTGAAGAAAAGAAGGAATCAAAATGATATCTTACAGGCGAAGACATTCGGGTACAAGTTCTTTCAAGTAATCTTCTTTATCAATAATAGTGCTAGCAGTATCTTGATGAACTTGTGCACAAATAAGTTTTTCACATTCTGCTACAGAACGGATAGACTGTAGACAAAAGAAAAGGAAATAAAATCTTTCTGTAGCAAAAATAAACTTAAGTAAGCTATAAAACCTCATTACAAATTATATATAAAAGATAGATTTATGATTTGCACTACAAAACAACAGAAAGTTGATTAAAATATTAAAGATATTCATAAGTGGATAAAAGTATGATGACTCAGGAAAATGATCTTATTTTCAACATATTTTTAAATCTAAATTAATTCTTAAATGATTTTCTAATTTTTATCTTAAATTAGTTCATGCTAACTTCATTTAGAAATATTCTCTTATTTCCTGATCCAATTCTCACTTTTTTATTTAATTATTTATAACATGCATTCTAAAAAATTGATAACTATTTATTTTCTCATGCTTCAAGTGAAGGGATAAAAATTTATAATGCTTATGAGAAATCTTTTAAAGATACGCTTGCCAAAATTGATTAAAGAAATCCCTATCAGAATCTCATAGTAAAAGCACCAAAGGAAAAAATTTCTCTTTGCTTTTATATTGTGATGCGAAGAGATGCCAATTTGATCATCATTTCACTCTTGTACAAATTATGACTTTTATGGGGAAACAAATCGCAGTTAAAATTTTAAAAGCTTCTTCTTTTCAACCATTATATATATATATATATATATATATATATATATATATATATATATAT
>JAPMOR010103040.1:344928-426076 GCA_026543865.1 Argiope aurantia
TATATATATATATATATATATATATATATATATATATATATATATATGCATATTAAGGAATCTGTTAGTGAAAAATAAAACTGAAACAGATCAGCTCCTGCACTGTATATATTTTGTGGTAGGATTATTCTGTATGTTTGATTTCTTTATTGTAGTTCAGGTTTTCGAGAAAATTCTTTGTTCATGGATACGTTTGTCCCTAATAATATGGAGATTTCCTTTACAATTCTTCATATTCTCTTAACTTTTCTGTTTTGTATCCTATAATTAAAAATGTTTCTCGCAAAATCACCAAACAGTAGATGCAAATTTTTCCAATTTTTCAGACTTTAATATTTTAACATAAAAAATTAGCAAGAAGCTAAGCAAATGTTTGATGCTTCAATATTTTTTAAATAAAATAAAAGAAACTACTGCAAAATTCATTGTTTTTATTTCTATCATTGCAGATAAAAAGAAAATAGTCTAATCGCTTTTTAAATAGCTAGCAACACAATAACAGCAAAAATGTTAGTATGAAGTAGGCTTTATACTCTTTGACAATTATTTTAAGTGAGAGATTAAAAGGATAAAATGAAAGTAATAAAAATAGTTTTCTGAAAACAATAAGTAAAAGAGTAGATATTATAAATGTAATATTATAAATTATTATAAATGTAATAGAATCTTAAAATAAACAGTCTTAGAAGTTTAATTAATTTAGTCCATTAATGACAAGAAAATAATAAAATTGTTCATTATTTTTAAAATGCAGATAATATTTTTTTTTATAAATTCTAGCATATCAAGTAGAGGAGTGAAAATTTTATCTGCACACATCTAAAATAAGTTAAATTAAACAAAAATACTTAAAAAGAGTTTTGACTGAAGTAATTAATGTTAAAAAAGTAGTAAATGTTAAGCTTATGCTTGTATGAAATAAGCTGAAACATTTATAGTATAGTTAATTCTTTAAGTGAAATGCATCATTATGCTTTTGTATATTTTTAGGGTCAGAATATTGAGCTTTTATTATAATTTCCACTTTTCACTTCCCGTCAGCACACTACATGAGTGAATACAACTGATTTTATCCACATGAAAGTAGTTGAAAAAGAGAGGGAGGAGAAAAGAAGAACATATTTAAAGTTTGAATAACTTTTTATAGATAAAATAGTTATAAAACGATAAACAACAAATATAACAAAAAGGGAGAATACAGCTACAGCATCAACCATGAAGGATAGTATATCTGTTTACAGTAAAACAAAAAGCTTCATGAATGTAGATAGACAAAGTACAGTTTGAAAAAAACCAAAGCAATCAAGATATTTTTTCTTAAAAATTCTGGCAATTCTTATGATTGAAAATAAGCCATCAACATAGCAAAAAATAGTTCAACATTAAATTAGCACCTTTAGAAAAACTAAGCAATTTTCATAACAGAGAAAACAAATGTAAAAAAGTTAATAAGTGGTTGGTGAACAAATGATTGAGGAAAAAAAATTAAGGAACAAATGATTCTCATGATTATAAGAACCATGATGTCACATACTGGATTGGCCAGTATCAGTCGTTTGACTAAATCCAAATTGCTTTCCACATTTCAGTCACATTTTTTCATGTTAAGATTAAATAAACTTTCAAAATGAATAGAAATGCACCTGCACTGGCATTCAAGACAATTTTTCAAATTCAGACACAGCCTTTATTTTTACATAGAAGAAGATTTGGCAGAATAGAGTAGTATGATTTGACTCTGTGGAATTTGGGCCTTAATCAACAAGATTATATGGTCAAGATTAGGGGCTGGATGTGAATAGCAATGAGATCTATGAGCTGATGGAAGAACATATCAAGAACAACCAAAGAACTTATGAAGCTGCATTCTGAATCATAGCAAAAAATGCAGAGGAGATTTGGTCAGGGCAAGATCCCTTCTTTGAAATATGGAAGATGTTAAAGTATTAAAAATTAATGCACCATACATTGAGAAGCATTATTCTAATAAGGCAGTAATTATGCTTTCAACAAATTCATTTAGTGACAATACTGCAAGTCATTTTTTGTTAAATTTTGGCAAAATTAATCAAAAATAAATGTCTATAATCAATTTTCATGTAAAAAAATGCATATATTATAAATAATAAATTATATTATAAATATGTTTTAGTTTTTTTTTTTTTGGAATGAAATGCATTGACCTATTTTATATGGGTTCCAATAGAAAAATAGGTTTGCTTAATTGGTGTTTTACATTACGAGTAAGATTTGTATGTGTTAAGCTAGGTCTATGGTCATGATTATAGACTACTTTTATTTATTTTTATTTCAGTGTTATATTTTGTCATTTTCATTTATTACATTCTATTATTATTTTAAGATTATACATAATATATGTATAATAAATTCAATCTATCCACTTTTTCAAAAATTAATTATTTTCAAATCACTTCAATTCAACCATTTTCATCACATTCCCAAAGTACTTTCACTTTTGAAATGTGTGATTTCTGCATCCCAGAGTCTAATTTCTACAATTCGAACTATCAAAAGTTAAGCTGCACAATCATGTGAAAATCAAATGCTTGTTCTACTCTATTAGATCCCTTTCTCAAACTTATATAGTATCTGAATGCTTTCTCATTAATCTTGTTTATAGTCTTTTGCATTGCTATGGCAAGAATGTAACTGAGTTTCTAACCATGGTAAAAACAAAGAACCTTTAAAACCATTAGAGACATATTCTGCTTAGTAATGAGGGAAAAAAAAGAAAAAAGAATAAAGCTACGGTTCTCTCTAACTTATTTACAGAAAGAACGTTACATTACATGTATATACTATATGAAATGTATTTTCTGAAAAAGGAAGTAATAAATGATTTTTAAAACGATTTCTTTATTCTCCTTTATAATGTTTAAAAATATGCTCCAATTTTAAATGCTTTTTAAAAGTTCTTTGTTCAAGGCAAAATGCCAGAGGAAGATGCGAGATTGCATTCAGAAGTTATATAGCTTCACGAGGAAATTACGAAATTTTAATTGACATAACACTTATTTTAGTCAACAACAATACTCACAGCTGAGAAGTTAAAGCAAATCGTGAATTTGAATAAATTAAGAGTATTGTATATATAGCTGTAAAAACACAAAATGAAACATTTTTTTTTGAAGCGGAACAGAAAAAAAAGTAAATAATTAACATCAAGAGAAATTCTTCAAATAGGAAGATCTTAAGAAATGTGTTTTCCAGTACAATTAAAACGAAAACTGTTTCCATCTAGAACACTAAAATAAAACGAAAAATGCACAAATGAAAACTACATGGCGATAAAAACTGTTATTAAGAAAATATAAAACCATTTCTACAAAATATTAAATAAAAAGACAAAAAAGAAAACTGAAAAATCTAAATTTCTTTCTGTAAATACAATCATGTGTATTTTTCATGTTTTATTCTGCAATGGTCAACAGTCGTATAAATGATATGAAGTTGATGGTTAGTATATTATATATTAAATTAAAGTAATTTAATTTTTAATAAAAGTATTCTATCTGTTATGTTGCAGTTTAAACATATCTGTGTGTATGTGAATGCATGCGTGTAATAATTTGGACTCTTAATATTAATTATTTTTTTTAATTTTGTAAGAACCATTCAACTAATAATATGTCTGAACTGTGAGGAATTTTGTCTGCCAACATTACAAAATAAATAAATAAATAATCAAGAAATGAGTTGCCAAAATAAATAAATAAATAAATACTGCCCTAAAAAAACCCAAAACATTTGTTCCAGCTAAAATTTTGGAAAAGTTCTATTCAAAAGCTATAAAGAAGCTCCAAATACATTTCCAAAACATCCTGTTCCTACTTCCAGTTTCCATCCTCTTTTTGTGTTTGGCGTATGACAAAGCCTGATTATATTTTAACAAAGAAATTTTAATCTCTGATGAAAACTGAACTCCTTCCTCAATAATTATGAATGGACAATAAAAAAAATTGTTTTAGTGAAATTATCATTAGCATTTCTTTTAAAAGAAAATATTTCATATTACATATGTGTGTGTGAATGTGCATAAAGAATTCTTACCCCATGCTTGTGATAATTCAGATTAACCCAAGGTTCATTGGCATTCTTCTGTTGGAAGTACTGGTAAGATTTCTGCCTGATCTGCCGATCTCTCTCTGCATTGGGTCCCTCAAAACGCATTGTCACAGCAACTGCTTCTTCCTCTTCACCTTCATTTTCATCTGCCAATGAGGCAAGTATACTACTTAATAATTAAAAAATTTAAAATTTCCATAATTTTGTTTTGGATATAAAACTACTACTTTTGGATTAAAAAAACTACTTTTTTGCATTCCCCATAAGAATTATGCAAGCACTAAATAATAGTTTACAACCAGAAAAACTTTACAGCTATAATAGTCTGAAAATACAGATATTCTTGATAATGAACAATTAATGACATTAATATAGTGTTTCATAATTAATCTTTTGTAAATAATTTATTATATAAGAGAGAGAAAAGATAAAACAAAAGAATTGAAAAAATTAATATGAACAATTAGGCAGAACAGAAATAAGCAATAAACAATTTAATCGCAATGAAGAAATTCTCTTCAGATATCCAAAAAGACGAAAAGATTGAAAAAAAATAATCAAATAGAGGTAATACAGAAATTAATATGAAAAGGGGAAAACAAAAAATTCAAATGTGAAAATATTTTAACTACTTTTTTTTCTTATTTATCTTTGACTTGCAAACAGTAAAAATGTTATCAAATTAATGAATATGTTAAGCACAACAATAAAGACAATCAGCTCATGCCAAGAAACAATAACTATTCTGAATGTTTGCAAATACTACCAATTAACTTAATAGAGAAATCAACCAACCAACCATGTTTTTAACGATAATCCAATTTAATGTTTGAAAAAGATTTTCAAGTGTTTTTTGAAGTTGGGAATTCTGTTTGAGCTGATGTTAGGAACGATTGTTTTCTCTCTGTTTCTTGTGCCTTGAATCCTTAGTCTTTGACTGTGTGTTTTTTCGCATGTGTTATTGAAAGTTTTTCTCTTTAATTTCTATTGCTGACAGGTAAAGTTGTCTATCATTTTATTTTTGTCGATTTAAGAAGATACTCCACCTGACAAAACAAATGTGGAATTCACCTCTTCACCACACTTGAATATGGATACAGTTAATAGTAATTATTACTATAGAAGCAATAAAACCACCAATGAGCATGTTATGCACCTCGGACTAAACCAATATAAAAAAATTAATGTAATCCTGTGGAATTCAGGGAAACTGTCCCAATTAAACCCACTCCTAGAGTAAGGTTTAATCAAAAACATAGATAGTAATAAATAATTAGATACATAATAATTAGATACATAAGATAATAATATATTAATCTTATTTCATGACTGTTTTAAAATGTTAATACAATATATAACATTTTTATTTGCTTTCTTTAATATATTACTGTTTCAAATTAGATGATATCTTAATACAAATAATAAATTAATAATTCTTTTTATTAATAGAAAACAAGAATGAGAAAAAAAAATAATTTAGTTATTTTCATTTAGTTCACAATGCAGGATACTATAAACATGATTTTATTTTCTTTTATTTAATTAGGTTCTAAAATTTATGATCAGTTCTCAGATCGATGAATGTACAAAATTTACTATCTTTGAATATACAAATAATTTATATATGATGATAAAATGGTTCAATACAAAGTTTAAACATCTTTGAATTATCATTTTATCCAATAATTATTCAATTCAATTTTCACAGATGAAGTTGATAATTGTTTCAAATCTTATCAATTTATCATTCTTACTAAAAAAAAATAAATTGATTCAACATCATAAAAATATACCCAGAAGCTTCCTTACATCCACTCTTTAAAACATACAAGATTTGTGGGGGGGGGGGGAGAAAATAGTGACAGTTACCAGCATTAAAATTCTTTTTGGTAGAAGTATCAATCTTATCCATGTGGGTATAACCAGGATTCACTTCTATGATGGAATGTAAGGATGTTAAATACAGTTCACCTAAAAGAGAGAGAAAAGGCCAAAAAATAATTAAAAACTAATTAGCAAAAATAACAATTGCAGCTCAGCATAATTAATAAAAATATACAAATGAATGAGAAAGTATTTTATTAAATATAAAAAATTAAAAAAATGAACTATACAGCAACACCCAATAACATTACGCTCCATATAAAATTACATACTGTTTCAGGATATTTTAATCTTTTAGTAATTTCATTTCTGATTTTCCCTTTCAGGTTAGAACCAGCTATCAAAGATTTTCCTGAGGTGCAAAATTAACATTCAGGCCACTCTTACTAAGACTGAAGCTGCTTTTTATCTGATAAGTATAGTTTTTTACAAGAAAAATCATTATGCATAGAATGAATTGTTATTGTGGTTTCAATTCTTTTTAAAAAGCAAAAACACAAATGCTGACATGTTTAAAATTTATAAAGCAGTACAGTATCAGTAAAAGTAATCCTAAACTTTGTTTCAACAAAACACTGCACTTGCTCTTCATATTTATAGAAAAACTGTCCTCCATTTTTTTAAATTGCCAGATTGGTCCAAATGATAGAATCATTTGTTCAATGCAGTCAGCAAATATTACTAAAATAGAATGATTTCTTTGAGAATACGGCAAGGATTATATTAGGACACTAGCTTCAGAATTGGTCAAGAAAGAATTAATCTAGTTCCTCAGAGCTGAGACTCCTAAAATGGTACAAAATAAGTGATAGACAATAGACTTTTTCAAGCTAGATATTTCATGTGTAACATCCATAAGTACAGAACATTTAAAACCCTTTTTTCACTTATGTGTTTACCAGAGCTGGTGGAAAAAAAAAAAAAAAAGATTCTTTATTCAGTTTTTAGTAGAAAATTTCAAAAGTACTTAGAAAAGTCTAAAAGAAAAAGGTTCTAAGAGAAATGTAATGATCTTGAAGCTTTATCATGTGATTTTTCTCATCCTACAGATCTGCAGTTTATGAAGCCATTTTATAACTTATGGAGATTAAAAGAGTTTATTTAAATAATATGGCAAAATATTTGTATTCACACAAGCACACAAATTTTATTTATTTTAATACATATATTTCATAGCTAAGAAAAACAGCAATTAATATACTTAATTCAGTTTTGTAATTCATTTATGCAATCAATATTACTTAAATGAAGTTTCATTATTTCTCTCTGAACAAAAATTATACTTTCAGAAAAAATTAAAACAAAAATTAGAAGTAAAATGCAAATAATGCACACTTAAAATTATTTATTTCATGCAGATTAATAAATTAAAATTAATAACTTAATGAATTATGAATAATTTTATTCATTATCATATTACAATTTAGAAATATGAAAGTAATAGCAGCTGACTCTTATTAAAAGCATATTACTCTGATGATACTATTTAAGTAAAATAATTTATTAAAATATATACAGTTATGAAATGAGATAAAGAATTTCCACTATTAATAACCTTTTTTTATTAATTCTTTTTCCATAGGAAAATTTTCTTAAAAATTTTTAAACAAAAAATATGAATCTGTTTTTCAAAAATTTTCACATGTGGTTTACAATTATATGACTGTTTATCTCCTTTTACAGAAATTTATGCAACTCCAAAACAATTCTCAAACAGGCAACTAGATGGTAAGAATTACAAGTAATTCTATTAAATCAATATTATAAATAACAATTTTGAGTGACAATTCATGAATGCACATTATACAATTCCGATAAATATATGAAATAAGTTCCAGAAACCACCATTCTACTCATCATGATGTCTTTGAATACAGTAAAGAACCAAATTATATACATATGGATTAAATTTAAGTGACTACTTTGAAATCTAAATTTGTCTCCAAAATGAATGTCTGAAACTTAGCAAATCTAATAAGAAGACAATAAGATTTAAATAACAATTTTACAGAAAAAAAAATAGTAAGATATTTAAAATATACATAAGTCACTCAAAAAACATTATAAAATCTTTAAATCTTTAAAAAAAGCCAAAATACATAAAATCCTGATAAAATTCCATATTAAAGGAACACATTCATATGTAAAAAAGAAATTAGTGTGAAAGTGAAAAAAATTTTGATTTGTTTAATTAAGTTTATACTTTTGAGTTCTTGTTCTCACTCATCTCTCCTCCTCCTCCTTCCCCTACACTTTATTTGTTAATTTGACAAACAATCGCTGCTATTTCCATGAAGTAGGGTCCATTACTTAAAGAAAGTATTGATCAATTAATTAGAATGTTTGAAGTGCAAATAAATTGACTAACAATGAGAAAAATAGCCAAGTTTTTACTACAAACTATATTGGAATGATATACACAACAGAAATCAATATCATTTATAAGATTTGAAAAAGAGTGATACCTTTGCCACAGAAAAGAACAAGAAATAAGCCACCAAGCAGTAGCCAAGAGCAGTAATACGATTACAATAAAAGTAGATGGGGATGGAAATATCTAATAATTAAAAATGTAAATATACCCAGTATTGTTTAAAGTGGCAATTCATTCGACATAAAATATTTAATTTGCCATAGATGTGCTTCAAAGAATGGGCATATTAACCGCAGCATAATCGTTCTTAAAAAAATTTAATTTACAGGGTTTCCACTCAAATCTGGAGAAAAAAAAATCCTGAACATATAGTCAAGATATTAAGAAATGCACAAATAGCACTCATGTGCTACTTATAATGCAACATGATTTTAAGGAGTGGAAAAAGCAAGGAAAGGAGGCAAAATTTAATATAAAGCATATGCTTTATTTCAGATAATGTTAAAAGTTTTAATATTAAAAGAATGTCCATATTCACACAAAATAAACCAAAAACAATCTCTTTATTTATTACCTAGAATTTAGAAGACAAATTTATATATTAAAGAAGGATATATTACCTTTAATGCTCTTTAACTGTAAACTGTACAAAATTAAGGACTCGGATGAAATAAAATGCAAAACATTTTTGTTATAATGATACAAATTATTTAAAGATTATTTAAGAAAAAAACTTTACAAAGCAAGATTAATTTCTTTTAATTTATTCGTTTTTGCCAATTCATGTATTTGGGCACGAATTTCAGCAGATTTTTCAGCCATCAGTTCCCTGGAGCTAATTCTTAACAAAGACATTTTTGTATGGCCTAACATACATTTTTTAGCTATTTTACTTTCAATGAATGCATGTGACAATATTTCCAATATCTCATTGAATGCATTAAAGAATAAATATGATGCTCCAAATTTTAATGCCCACAAAAATTAAACTTGAGATTATTGTTCTTTAACTAAAAAATTCGAAATCGGTTTATTTTCGGAACATTAAATTTGACGTTTTCGGATTTGACACAGTATTTAAGAGGAATATAGGAAAAGATGAGAAGTTCAATTTGAATAATGACTCTAGAATTGGCAGGCAGTTTTGTATGTTTTTCTCTTTTGGCATGACTAGTAAGTTTTCACATATTACTTAAGCTTATTACAAAGCAATCACACTAAACAATCTAATTTAATCTAATATGTTAATGTAATCTAATTTAATGTAAAGATACATTGTGTTTTCATGCGATGGCCAAGTCAATCTATTTATTTAAACCATAAAAGATTTTTAATATTGATATGGTCACTATAAGATGTTGATAGGTTAGCTAGTTACGTAATAACTTAAGACAGAAGGACCCTTAAGTAGAGACTGAATAAATTGACCAACTTGGTATTACATTGATCTCACAACTTTTTACAATGGAAGAACTGAGTTGCGAGACTTGGTTTTTTTTTTTACAAGTTATGTTTTTGATGGCATTCTTAATAATACCAGAATTAATCATCAGAAAAATCTATAATATATTTAATTTTAGAACATTTTGGGATATTAAATATCTTGGAGCAAATAATGAGAAATAATTAACCATTCAGTATTCATTTCAACAAATAATATCAGATAAATAAATTTTTAAGAACTGCAAAAGTGATTTCAGAAACAAATCAGAAATTAAACAAAGGGGAAAAAATGAAATGGTAACATTTTCATAAATAAAAATAGATAAAAATACCTTTTCTCATAAAACCAAGAGCATAATTATAATCAGAATCAAGAACTTTTGTTCCAACCAGCAATTTTTTATCCATGATGCCACTGAAACAATAAAATTAAAATTCAATAAGACAAAACACAGTCTGATCAAATTCTGAGGAGAAATTTTAGTTTCATAAGGAGTAATGCAATTGTTACAATTAATCAAGAAAGAAAATCAAATTACATTTAATTAACTGCAGATAAATTTAAGTATCTTTATTACGGTTATTCACATATTGATTCAAATAGTATTCTTATCTCCAGTACAATGGTAATTTGAAATGCTAGAATGCTTCGATAAAAAAATATACACAATAGGAAATTGTGGTTATCACTAGGTATGCATGTCAATAAACATTTATGAACATTTTTAATAGACATTTTCTTGGCAATGACTTTGAAATAAACATAAATTGTGAAAACTACTGCTTTTCTTTACATAAATTTAATAATATGTCACTAGGTTTTATTAAATAAAAGATAATAATGAGATACTATTGAGATAAAGGCTATAATCAGATTGCACATAATTCTAAATCATGCAATGTATTGTTTTAAATTTTAAATTGTGATTATCAAATTATAATACAATGATTACATTATAGGTTGATTCTTTCCTTTTTATTCTTCTTAGTTATATGTGAATTTTATTGTAATTCAAATGAATGGATATCAATAGAAATTTTTAACAATAATTTTCTCTGCAAAGGTAAAAATAAATAAATATTGTTGTCGAAATTAGTGCTGCCATGTTCCTATACTTACAGTGATAACTTTTTTTTTCCATTATATATATATTTATTATATCCTCAATAAATGTTTCAATATTAATTATTTATATGGGTGTCAATTATTTAGATGAACTGGCAGATCAGTTTGGAAGAATAAACATTTCACAACACTAATGCATTCTTTGAATTGGAAGTTTTGGAACTTTAAAATTTGCACAATTAGTTTGTTTTCAGTTTCAAAGAATCAATGACAAGACAAAGAAAAATTATTTTTAAACCAAATCATAGATAAGAAAGAAAGAAAAAAAAATCAAAAACTATCACAATCCAGCTGGTGATATATTATATTTATATGTTAAAAATTGAGAATGTTTACCTCTCAACTTCCTCAAATGCATCAACAGAAACATATTAATTTTACCACATATTATAAAAATGCTTTAGAAGTATTAAAAATTTACTGCTTCATAAATGGATTTTACTTCGTCATTTTGATGTTTTATAGCAACAATATCAGAAAATGATTTATACGGTGATGCCATAACTACATTTATTATTGTGAATATTTTTTTCTATGATTATTATAATATATTTTTAATTGACATTTTAATTATATAAAGCACTCCTAAAAACATGTTAAATATTATCTTTATTTATTTGACTAGTAATGTGCACATAAATAATAACAAAGCTTAAAATATAAATGCAGCATGTAATGTTTACAATATTTTCTTAAGACTTTTATTGCAATGAGAAGAAATTAAATAAAAAAAACTGACTTTTTTTATGCAAATAAAAATGTAAATAAATAAAGATTTTATAACAATTTTCTTAGATAAGTGTACTAAATATGACACTTCTTTCCGTTAGCTCTTCAGCATAATGAAGAAAATCTTAAGATGTATTAAAAAAAATGCCTCTTTTTATTGAGAGAATTTGCAAATAATTTGTTTCATATTTTATTAGAGGTCATATGTTAAATTCATTAACCAAGCTTTCTGTTTTTTAAAAATTATTATTTATTTTATTCACATGTTCAGACAAATACATAAACATAATACCAAGTGTTTATTTTTTTAAAAACCAAGATGTCTTAAATATCAACATTTATGAAAAGATTGAAAACAAATTAATTACACTATTATTTTTTTTACAATTTATATAAAAAAATTTCAAATCTAAAATTTATGTAAAAAATTTTATTTTTTTAATACAGGTGACAACATATTTAAATAACCTGAAAATAAAATATTTGCAAGCCCATATCCTTAGATAAACATTTCAGTTTTTATATTTTATACACCTTACTAAAATTGCCCTCGATAACATTAAATTGGTAAACATTAATATATAAACTCAGCAATAAACATTTTGAAATTACGCAGAAAATCATAAGGAAAAAAAATTATTTTCATTTGACAAAGGATAATAATGCCAACATCACAAATAAAAAAAAATACCTGTTAAAATAACATTCCCCATTTGAGTTCTGGCCATCGACATTATAAGCTATTTGCTCACCTCTGCTAGTGTCATAATTGTCTGCATTGATGTCAATGCCAAATTCCAATTCCACCTGTAAATATTTTTCATCAGGTTTAAAAGATTTAACAAACAAATATCTCACTTTTTCGTTATACTGATTACAGTAATACAGCCAAAAGCTAAATTCTATGGTTAGATTTACGAATATTGAGCAATCATTTCAAATGTTCCAGAACACTTTTGCCAACTATTAGGACATTAGATTACCAAATTTAGCAAATTATTAAATGAAAAATTCAAAATGAACAATACTACCATTTTCTTAACACAATTATAGTTTAAAAGTTTATTAGAAAGTATAATTTTAAAATACTGTGAAACAGAAAACTAAAGTTAATTAAAGTTACAGTTAACATACCACAAACACCAGCTTAGTAATTCCAGATATAGTGAAAGTCAACATTTTTCTCAGTAGGTACAGCTAGTCATCTAATATTGCATGCAATTTGTTTTTCTCTTTCAGTGGCACACTATTATGCTTGTTAAATGTTTATGTTATATGGCATAATCTTTTGGTTTCGATTTTAGAGATACTCAATTATTGGAATTCTTTTAAAATAAATATCAATCATGGTATTTTCAAAAAAAATTATGTTGAAAGATAAAAATATATACATACATTATTTGTGGTATTTCATGTGGTAAGTGAGCATCATGTTTAATAAGTAATGTCAATTGTGATTAGTATTTTTTTAGGGTCATTAATGGATTCTGCCCAAGTCCAATTGTAATGCAAACAGGAGAAGAGTCTCAAGTAGAGTTAGATTTAACAAATCTTCTCATTTCAATATCATTATCGTGTGCTAGTTCCTCAGTCAATTCTTCAAAAGGAGATTGAGTGGAACTATCAAAAATCTGTTAGACACATTTTCCAAAATGACACCAGTCAAAATAGAGGTATCAAGGATTTTATCCAGTTTAAGAGTTGGGTAGCACACATGGGCTCCAACATTGTAAAAATAATCTCACCTTGTCTTGTGAACTTCAGATTCAAAATATTACTGTACCAGTTGATGTGTTGTTTAATGTAGGTTTGGATAAGAAATGGGTTTATACAAGGATCTTGGACGATACATTTCTGTTGCACACAGTTATGTTGGTTTCTTCTTACAGTCTTTGAACAATTCAAATAAAGAGTTCCTTAATGGACTTTACAATCTTAAAATAATTTTTGTTAAAAGTAGCATGCATTTTAATGCTAGTGAAGTCTGCATTCTTGAAGTGACATTTTCCAAGGAAAAGTTTGAAACAGTAAAGTTCGGGTGACTCAGTTTAATAGAGTGCAGACTTTGCAACTTTTGAATAGAATATATAAATATACAAGAAATTAGAGCAGATAAGCTTCTAATGTCCAGAAGAGATATATAAATGTTCAGAAGATATATATATATATATATATATAAACTGAGGAAAACAAAATTAATTGGAAAAACGAAGCTTTTGAGAGATCACAGCATGAAACCAATACAAAACAACAGCTGGAATCCTGTCTGTACACTCTACTAACATAATTTCTAAGTTTCATCAGAAATGTTACTTGTCTCATTAATCAAGAGATCAATCAACAAATGTTTTGATAAGTAGATATCATTCTTTTCTTCATGTCATATACCTTGACTTAGAGCATATAAGCTGGCTGATGAATACACCCATCTACATTTATCCACATAATATTTTATATATTTGATATTTATAAATATTTTAATAATTAAATGAAACAGACAAGAATCTGCCCAAAATTACTTGACAAAGTGTTAATTTAATTTTATATATTTTTAATTGACTTGCCTGTGCCCCCCTCATCTTTACAGCCATAAGCAGCTGCCTAGTATGCATAATCAGAAATTTGCCCCCAAAAAACAGACAAAAAAAAGTAAATTTTTCTTTAAAAAAAATTATTGCAATATCTTTAGCAATATCTTTAACAAAAACACTTCTTTATAATAAAAGAAAGTAATCTTACCCTTTGCTGTTTGGGCTTTATTCGGGCAGAAAGGCAAGTAGAATCTTGAGAAATATTACCATTGTGTCTTATTGGATAATTGAACAAATACAAATTTTCACTCAAAGATTTAGTGAACTGTACAACAGACTGAAATGAAAAGTGCAAGTCATAGATCAATAAAAAGAAAATATTCATTATTAAAGTATTTACAGTAAAAACTTATTTATAAATCATTCACTTTTCATGAAGAAATTAGCAAACAATAGGGAAACAATAATGATTGCATTTTCAAATCATACCAGTTTTCCATATAAATGTCAGCAAATTGCATATTACAGATGTTTATATCAAAGGTATTATTGATCTGATCATTTTAATTCATGAAAAGATCTGAACTGCCAAAACACAATTACTTTCAGGGGAAAAGGTTCATCCTTAGGTAACAGACTAAGGATAAGTTGCAATGCATATCTCAGATTAATAATTTACAGTTACAATTTCAAGACAAAGAGGAGGAGGATTATATAGAACTACATTAGATCTTTTTAATACTACATGGTTTTCCACTCAGTATAAATATATAAAGTTCAGAAAGGTATTAAGAAATACAAGTTTGCATGTTTGGACTAATTTAAGATGATTCAACAGAAATCAGATATATGTTATGAAAAATATTGGCTCAAGACAAATATCTTTTAGGTCCAAAAATAATAAAAGCTTCCAAAAAATGAACATAGTTTGATTACCTATAACCTTAAACAAGTGAAAAGCCTCCATTTTATAACAAATTAATGAAAACATTATTATTATTTGTAAAATGAATTCTGAAATAAATAATAGTCTATTTTGATGTAGTTCAGTGAATAATATTGAATTTTGATTGTTCTGCTTGAAAAAACTCAAATTTAGAGGAAATACTGTACACTTAATCTAACTAGAAATTTAATTAGTTCAATTAGTTAGGTTAGCAATTTTTATGATCGAAAAGTTCATGTGCAATTTATTCAATTTCATGATTTTTGCACCATAAAACCCCAAATCAAACTAAATAAAAGTCAACGGAGTAATTCTTCCACATTAGTGTAGGATACTCAACAGTAATGCTAATACCTTCACAGTAGTATACAATATCTTATTCTAAAAGATTTAACTAATGCAGAGTAAATTCCTTTAAGAATGGGTTTTGTGTTTTACATAGAAATCTGTTTTCGTAACAGCAGATTCATAATAGTACAATATTAAAAATTATAACAATTATTGCCTTTCAAATTTGTAAATTAAAAATTAATATAATTTTAAAACAACAATTGTAAACTAAAAATAAAATTTATACTACTAAAAACTATAACATAAAATGGAACAATTTATATAAAAATTGCAAATACACTCGAACAACTAAGTCTAACCTAAGGTGTACTTTGAACAGAACTGAAGACCTAAGAGCAATTTTCATAATTAAATCTGTTACACTATACTATCACACTTTCTCTGAATTACACACGAATAATAATAATTACCTGAACAAAAGAAAATAATAAATCGCCAAACTATGAAAAAAAAAATATAGCGAAAATAAAATGACAAGACAGACATTAAATAATGATATTCTACTTACATTCCACTGCTACAAACAAACCATGCAGATATCAAATCACAAGCGAAAATTCATTATCAAATTTAGTTAAGAATAATTAAATGAAAAATTACCTCAAATACAACTTCATCATCTTCAAAATTATCACCTGCATTCATTTCTATGTTTATTTCAAAAGATCTTGCCCGAAAGAAAATATTTAGGTTGTTTATTATTAAACCACATGCTGGTTTTACCTCTAATGGCAGAATTATTTCATTCACAACAAATTTTGGGGTAAATTTCGCAGAGAAAACACCGATATTTCCGATATTTGACAATTTTTTTTAAAAAAAAATATCAAATTACCTTAACTATTCCTACTTTTAAGCAGGATGGGAATCGGGTACAAAAACACAACAGACCGGTGACAGAATTTACCATGCTATCATCCTGAAGTCGGCGTGGCTATGTTTGAGAGTTCGTAATGAGTAAAAGGGTGCATGCGCAAGGTTTGAGGGTTTGTAATATTTTTTATAAAAAGTGAAAAAAGATCACTTCTTAAGTATACAAGACTGTTATTGTAACAAAATAAATTGAAGAAACAGATGAAGTCAACAATAATTGAACCAAATGCATTTTTGTTGTTGTCATGTGACTATTTTAAGCCAAGTTTTTTGCGCACTAGCTTCTGAGGGTAAAGACCCCTGAGCACCCGGGGGCAGAAGTCTGATTTCTTGCTCATATCCAGATGGCACACATACTCGCTTGCGCAATCCCTTTTTACAGGGGGGCTCATTCCCGCACCTCACAGATAGAACGCCTAAATCACGGGGAAAACGCGATACACAAAGAAGACGGTCTATACCAGGATGTCGGCAACCAAATGGGTGACTGATATTATTGTGAATTTAATGACGGCTTTTCTCTTAAAAAAAAAAGAAAAAAGAAGAATATCAGAATAAATCAGAATAAATTGGAATTTTATAACACGAAAAGAAGATTTAATACGAGAAAGAAATTTTGATTTTCAGTTCATTCCAATTTTTATTTAAAATCAAACGATTAATTCAAACAATAAAATAATTCATAGATAATTAATTTTAACTATTTAATTAAAATAATTTTCTTTGTATAGAAACTATTTAGACTATATAATTTCTTTTAAAAATTAATGAATGAAACATGCAAAAAAAAAAAAAAAAAAAAGGACATAGACCGTCAAATAAATAATTGAATGTCAATATTTAATCAGAAATATGTAATATTTTTTACAAATGCTTTGATAAAACTTTATCTATCAAATTATTGTTAGACAAGAAACAAGTTTTAAAATTAAAAATTTCAACAAACTCCATTCATTTAGAACAATATCTTTCGATGATAATAAACTAATATTTTGAATTATACTACTAATAATTATATGTATTATTTCAATGTTTGTTGTGTAACTCTCTTTAAAAAGAAACATCAAGCATTATCATTTATTAATTATTAATAGCATAGAAAATAATGGCAAACATATGAAAGTGTAAACTACAGCATATTTTAAAACTATTCGAATAAATACTACAAATTACTCTACTTTTGAAATAATTTTTAAGAAACCAAACTTTTGCTTCAGAAATGTAAAAAATAAATATTCGAAATTGCCTTAAAATTAGGACATTTAGATTTGTGGCATTTTTTTTTTGAGGGGGAGGGGTTAGGACAGTTAAAAATAATTTGTTTTTATTTACTAAGAAAACGTTACAATTTCTTGCGGATAATCGGGTAAAAAGTATGGTCCAGGGAGTTTGCAAAATAATCTGAGCACTGGACTTAAGAATACTAGTAATATAAACCCTTGTCTAATAAAAAAACATTCTTTCAAATTAAATCTTATTTTAAATTAACAAAGCCTGTGGGTGTGATCTCCCTAAAACTACATCGCTGTGCTCTAATAAAGGTGCTATCCTTTTCTCTACTCCCACATAAAATTGCGGTCCTTAGACAAACTCGTGTACCTTTTGCTTAACATTCGCAAACAATGATTATGAAATTTAAATCTTTGTTGTAAATTTAGTGTTTTTACTGAATCCATTGTGCGATTCCAGACTGTTTTTAGGGGGATTACTCCCTAGCATACGGTTAATAGAAACAGAAAATTTGTATTTTAGAAGTGTTTTTTTCCCTATCCGTTGAAAAAAAATTGGATACAAAACTAGTCACAAATTCATAGACTAAATAGAATTTACATGCTTGTGAAAACTCCATTTCAAACATACAGATCAAGCCCTTGACTGATTTGATTCTGAATGTGATACACATCTAGACTTCACGTTTTAAATTTTAAATTTTATCCATCTTGCTTTTTTCCTTTTGTATTTATCATACTAATTTATATTCATACAGCCAGACAGACTGAATAGATTTCGCTCAAAATTTGGTAGAAAACAAATTTGGTGTAAGTACAATGAACTAAATTTCATCCGTCTAGCTCAAAGCGCTTTTGAGTTATCGCGTTCCAGGATAAACGGAGAGACAATTCATTATTATTATTAATTTTTTTTTTCATGCTCGGTGAGGTCAAAAACGAAGAGATTCGTCAAAATCTCGAGTCATTTTTTTTTTCAAAAATTGTAATATTTTCTCTAAATTTCATATATGAGGAAGTAAACAAATTCTTAATTGTTAAAAAAAAATGTTGGCTATTTGTTAAGTACAAATCGTAAAGAGTTAGATAATGAGATTACATGCAAACTGCCTAAAATGTAGTTTCATATCATATTTTAAATAATATCTCGATAACTTAAATAAAAGAATTTCGGTAGGTAATTTTGTTACTGGAATTGCAATCCTGTTTTTTTGTTATATTTGGAATTCTGGTTTCAATCGGCAAAAGAAAGCGCTCCTAAAAGACATATGTAGTTTGCATTACTATATTACGAAGTATAATACTCTCATTGACGATGCTCTGAAAATAAAAATCTGGAACACTCGTGGTGTTTACGACCTTTCCTCAGGTCCATTATTACGCCAGGAGGAAGGACGATAACATCATTATTAGAGAGTATGCAAAAAAGTTTCCATTAACGCCAAGTTTAGTTCCGACTTTTTTTAAAGTTAAGATTGCGACTTTTAAAAACATTTCAATTAGTATACATATTAGAATGAAGATCGACAAAATTCTTCGAACTGCTATAAAATGTCTCCATTGATGAAATGTGGAAGTTAGAAGAAATCACTGCTTGAAAGTCAATGGATTTTTATGCAAATATTGGTCTCTTACAAAAAAAAAAAAAAAGTTTCACTTTTTATTTGACGTTATGAAAATAAAATTTGTTAAAGTGCAAATTTTCTTAATTTTCTCATTCTTAATTTTTAAACATTTCAGTCAGTAAACCGGAAGGTGTAGACAAATCTTGATTATGAAGCAATAAAATAATAATAATAATAAAGAAATCCAGATCTTCTGCTATTTTTTCCACCAACTTCATAAAAGTTAGAGCTATGAGGATGAAAGAAGATGTGAGAAAAAGCAGCCAGTATGAGTTTTCTAAAGAGTTGAGACAAGTAATGGTTAGAAAATTTAAAGAAGACTCTACTTCTAATCCAAAAAACTTGATTAGTTATTATTTTGAAAATTTTCTGCTTATTACAGTAAATATCAGATAATACGCACGAAAATAAATGTATTTTATATCATCACTGGGATACCAAAACTACAACCGACTCGCTGTGATGCTGCACACCACGGACTCATCGGCGCATGTGTAATGCTTATTCTCTTCATCCGCTCCTTCCTAACCGATTTCCCGTATTGATGCCTGAAAATATGCACTAGGTATTACTATGGAAAATTGTCAGAGTTCGTTCCAGTTTGAAATTTTCGGTTTATATCGAAAATCATTCATTTTTTTATCAGAAATTTTTGGCATTTTTAATTATTTAATTAAAAAAAAAAGAATTTAGAACTTTTTTAGAATTTTAAATCAAGAAAGGAAAAAATGCCTTCTCAACCAGCGTGAGAATCGAACCTGTGTTACCAAAACGAGAATTGAAGAGCAGCGATCTCATCCTCTGCGCCACGAACCCGACAACGCACTGGCGATGCTCATTCTCTTCAATCACTCATTCCTGTCCCGTTTCTCCGATTGAAGTCTGAAAAATGCGCAAAGTCATCCCGTGGAAGATTGTCAGTGTTCATTCGAATTTGAATTTCTCGCTATTTATCGAAAATCATTCATTTATTTAGCAAAACTTTTTGTTTTTAATTATAAGAAAATTCCGCTGAAAAAAAGTATTGGTTTTTGATGAGAAACGGAAATTTCAAATTCAAATGAACTCTGAGAATCTTCCATAGAATTAATTCGTTCATTCCTATCCGGTTTCCGAGATTAAAGTCTGAAAATATGCTCGATGTATTCCCATAGAAGATTTGCAGAGTTCATTCGAATTTGAAATTTCCGTTATTTATCAAAAAAACATTCTTTATTTTTTTTATCGGAAAATTTTGTTTTTGTTAATTATAAATTTTTTTGAAAAGAATTTCGAAATTTCTTAGAATTTTAAAACAAGAGTGAAAAAAAATTAAATTTGATACTAAAATTAAGTTTCTAAATATGATTAACCCTTCCTAGTTTCAAATATGACGGATATATGGTCTAGAAGCACAATGCTAACAAATTTCTGGATTTCAGCGAAAGAGTAAGATATTGGCACTCAAGTGTCCAATTAAATTTATATTTAGTTTGAAGAAAAAATTAATTTAAGACGTATGAAAATCGGAATAATTTGTAGAAACTGCGGAAGTAGTATGGATAATAATATTCAAAATCGAAAAAAAAAAGAAAGAAAGAAAAGAAAAAGATATATATATATATATATATATATATATATATATATATATATAACCATTCGTCGGTTTCTGGACTGGAACTGAATACCAACAAAAAGCAGTAAAACACTTTGCCGTCTTGTCCACCAGGTTACACATCCTTAGAAGGGTTTCGGGGTCCTTCCTTCCGGGTTAACCCTTCCTAGTTTCAAATATGAGGGGAGTCTATTCTGAAAGCACAATGCTAAGAATAGGAATGATTTCTGCACATGTGTACGAACTTGACACATAAAATTTCAATTACATTTATAGATGTTTTAAAGTAAAATGTAAACTTTGAAATAGATGATTTGGAGTAATTCGTAGTAATTGTGCAATTAGTATGGAAAATAATTTTCAAAATCAAAAATTTTTTTTAAAAAAATCATGAAAAAAAAAATCGTCGGTTCTTGAACTCGAACTGAGGACCAGCAAAAAGCAGTAAAATACGATGCCGTTTTTATCCACACTTTATCCAACACATCAACACTAGGGCCTCAGGGGTCTAAGATTTTTAATATGATTTATCCTTCCTATATTCAAATATGAAGGGATTCTGGTCTCAAAGCACAATACTAAGAATAGGAATGATTTCTGAGCATGTGCAAGATCTTGACACTTGACCTTTCAATTAGAATTATAGTGATCTGTGACAGAATTTGGAGTTTTATTTCATTAATTTATTTCTTTTGGGTTGATTTTTAAATAAAAGATTGAAATCTTTTTAAATTCATGAAAAAATATCACAACTTTAAAAGAAAAATAATAATTTTCACTAAATGTAAAATTTATACAAAATTAAATAAAATGAAAAAAAAAAAAAAGTGAAGGAAAAGCTAATTCCAAGAGAGAGGACCGAACCTGCGGTAACAGGTTTCCACTTTGAAGTTAACACCAGAAGGCAGCAAACGAGTCGCCCAGTGGTGCAATTTAAAGCTATATGTTTGGTGTATAATGTATATCCTATAAAAGTGCGAATCCCTGCATGAAAGCCATGTATATATAGGAACGAATATGTCTGCGCATGTCTTGAATATCTGACAGAATTTTTACTTTTATTTCATTAATTTCTTCGTTTTGGGTGGATTTTTAAATAAAAAAATTAAAATATTTTTAAATGCATGAAAAAATATTTTCTTGAATACTTGAAAAGGAGAAAAAAAAATAATAATTTTCACTAAACGTGAAATTTTAAAGAACTAAAATAAAATGAAGAAAAAGTGAAGGAAAAATAATTCAAAGAGCGAGCGAGCATCGAACCTTAAATGATCAATGATATGACTTTTTTCCCTGTTCTCTGCCTAATGAATATATTGACCTAATTAAAGAATAGTACTGCATACTTGAAGATTAATAGGGACTTCTGCAGTCGATATTGTCTTTCTCGAATGGTAATGATAGAAAACATCCGAATGAAACACACTGCACATGTTTTAGATTAAATACTAAAATAAAAGAATGAATAAAATGCTATGAAATAAAGGAAATATTGTAGGCTAATGAATAATAAGTTTTAAAAATTCAATGAAATGTAAAAAATAAAATGCAACTCCTCACAATTAATTTTGTGTGAAAATATCCTTTAAATTTCAGTCAAATATGTAAATACCACTATATTTTATTTAATAATTTAGTTACGATCATCGTATTTTCTTTATTTGAACATCGAGAGTGTTCATTCTAATTGTTGTCTAATTGCTTATTTCTAAATCATTTGAGACAGGCACAGTGTTCCATTTTGAAAAAAAAAATGTCTTAAATATAAAATCATATTTTATGTTATTCCAATCAATCAATTCTAGTACAAGAGAAAATTACAAAATCTAAACTTTCTTCCAGTCTGCCACTCTTCTTATTTAGAATTATTACAATATTTTTGCTGCACTATCATTGTAAACTAATAAAATTCCACACTTCTGGCACTAACATTTCCTGAGATTTTTTAAGCTTTTAATATAATTGCTTTGGAACTTTTTTTGACCATTTCAAGAACTGACTTAAGGAACATGATCCCGTGAAATAGTTTCCTAAAAACAGCTATAGATTGATCTCGAAAGGTCAAGATGGATTTTCATGTCTTTGATCGTAGTAGAGTAAGTCTTTTAATTTAACATGTTAATTTTCTGAAAAAATGAAATATGGCCAAAAGAACCAAGACATTGTATAGGAATTAAAATGAACCGAAAGCAAATTTTTCTATTGAAACTATAGAAAATATATTTCATGAGATAATTTATTATTTAGAAATTAACCATTTGGTCATTATTAGATTGGATTCTCTGTTGAATATCTATATTGAATTGAGTTTTAAATAATATTGAGAATCGTTTTGTTTATTAAAACTCTCCGTATTTTAAACCCTTCATAAAGTATTTAATGTATTATTTTTACAATTCATTTTCTTATAACTCTTTACAATTGTAAGATATATTACTTTATTTATGAACGTGGTTGATATAATTTTCTAGAAATTACCAACTCAATCTTTTGCATTCGAATGTCTCCTATCAGTAGGCATTCAAGACGGTCCGCCATTTTAATGTTTAATTTAATTTTGATTGTTAAAAATATCTACATAGCGGTCATCAGATGTAGATGATTTATCGGGGAAATTAAACTTATTACAATTACATATTTATATTTATTTTTCCGATCACTAAGCAATCATGGGATTCTGTGAATTATTGTGCATCGAATTAGTTTTCCGAGTAGAAATATTTTTGGTTTTGGTGCGTACTTTCAAACTCATTATTATTATTATTATTGAAATGCTTAAATTTGGACTTCTGTCTCTCAGAAATTTTGCCTCTTTCATAAAATCAAATGTTTACCCTTGTTTTGTACGTATGTATGTATAGATTGATAAACTAAAGGATGGTTCCATTTGAAACGACATTTCGGATCACTGTTCCAACATGCTGATTAAGATGCATTCTCCGAACATAAATCGTCTGAGGAAGGCTCATTCTCCGTATCACGGAATATGGGGAATGAACCAGCAGCACGATTAAGTATGATCCACAAAACAAGTTGAACCCTCAGTTTGTGACTTTGAGATAGATAACCCAATTCTGCGTTTCCTTTTTTCCTACCGAGTTAACTCTGACATGTACGTAAATAATTTCGGGATTCTGTTTGTGTAATTAAGTGATTCTGTAAAATGCATCGAAAGCTTTTTTATTTGATATTTACCCTAAGTAATATAAAAAAAAAATTCCAAACATTTATTCAGAATTTTTTTTAAGATTTGAGCTTTAGAAAGCACTAGAATCGCTTAAACGCGAATCTGAATCTAACTTAAAACAACAACAACATTGCACCTGTCTAGTCCATCATTAAATACTGCGTGTGCATGATTTAATTTCCTGTAGATTTCGATAAACTTTCATTTGATTGAAATTCATCTCTCTATATTTGAAGGCACAAAAATTTTAAAACAGTGATATTTCCAAAGTCGTACAGAAATTTAAATTTGTATGATATTGCTTGTAAACTCCAAACAAACACTGTTTTCAAATATTAGCTTAGAGAAAAACAGTCAATCAATGGTGAATACTGGTTGTTCTTTTTATTTTTTTCCAAATATCACTTTATTTCGAAAAATTGTAAAAAGTCGGAGAAATTCAAATTGAAAATCTCTCCTTTTTTAATGTTTTTCATCCGTTCAGAGAGAATTTAAATAGAGCTTCTTATTTATTTACATAGAAGTTGAAACAGGGAAATGAAATAAGCATCAGATTAGAGCAATTTCTAAAAGTTTTTAAAACTGTTTTTCTGAAACTGTTCAAAGAATCAAATATTTTAAACGGGTATTTTTAATTAAAAAGAACGCTTTATGTTTTTGTTATTCGAAATTTTATTATATTTTTTTCGAAAATTAGGTTACACTTCATAACGCCAATCAAAAGTGAATTTAATGAAAGAGAAATAGTTAAGCGGGCTTCACGGAAAACATTTTTATGATCAGGTTTTCCATTTGAAATATTCAAAAGGGAAGAGTTTTTGGATTTTTATTCACAAAAGGGGATTAAAATTATATTTTATTAATAAATATAGTGTTTTAAAATAAGTATAAATAAAAATCTCCTTAAAAACATGTTTTTATCATTGTACTTTCAAAGAATGTTTAAACATTTTTTAATTATTTTTCTGCTTTTTAGTTTTTTTTTTAATTTCTAAATCATTACAAAATACTATGGAATCTCAAACTCATTCGTTTTTCTTGGCATGATGCCAATGGCATGGAATCATAATTTATCTGCAGTAATCGATTAATTAATATTTTAATTTATGAAAATATCGAAGGCGCATCAAGAATGCAAAAAAAAGTGTACTCGATTTTAAGACTCTAGCATATTAAGAAGCGAATGACATTATTGATTTCGAAATTCCAGTTTTACAGACATGAAATTATTGAGGAAACAATACACAAAAATTTAAATTCTTACAATAATTACATTTAAAATGACATAAAAGAAACATCTTAATGTTAAAATTTAGGGGTGTTTTCATATTCAGTGGTAGCTCACTTACCGAGCATCATTCGTTCCCGAATCTCACTCGTAATGCGAAACAATTGTTTTTTCTTTAGTAATCCATGTGAAATGGGACAATGCATTCCAATCCGAAAAAGTACTGAAAAAAAATGTATAATAGTATAATTTATTTATTATAATGAATGCTTTTTTACACGAAAATTGTCTAAAGCCATTTGTCTTTGGTTACGCTTCAAAATTTGAAATACAGCATTAAAGTAAAATGAATTTGTAACACGCATAGCTGCTGTCTCATTAGAGTGATGCTTCACGGTATACGATACAACAATACCCCATGCTTTCAGTATCTTCCTTATTTCACTAGAGGGTTTTTACTGTTTTGAGTCAAGTATTTCTGTTGTTGTTTCATTTGCACCTGCCATGGACAAGCCCGCTGTTACGAAGACAGCGATTTTAAGCCGGTGGGGGAGCGTAATTATGTTTTTTTAGTAGCGCCAACTAGGGCCAAGAGTACGACTTAGCTAATCACGCATCACTCATTCGTTTTCACAACTCCTTTTTACAGGAGGGCACATTCACACATCTCACTGATAGAACAACGGAAGAATAACCATGCTCAAATCGGGACTCGAGCCCAGGACGCCCAGATCACGAGGAAGACGCCCTGCCCCTATTCTAGGACGCCGGCTCACTATTTGTTCCTCTCCTGTCCAAATCTCCTCCGCAGCTATTTGCTGTGACACAGAAGGTGGCTTCGTAAGTTCTTCAGTTATACTGGCCATGTTCTTCCATAGCTTGTTATTCAACTCTAGTCCCATAATCTTTGACCTAAAACACAATTATGGTTCTTCAAGCATTTGCTCAAACCCCTCGGAATCGTGTTCGACACCGCTATCTGACTAAAGATTCTATGTTGATATAAGGATTCTGTTGAAACAAACGCTCTTCATAGATTGATGCAGGCGCGTGACACCATGGTGTCTCCTCGCCACTCTTTCTTCGAAACATCTCTCGTTAAGCGAGTCGCGTTTTTAGATTCTGTTTTGCGTTTTGCGAATCTCTCGTTATGAAACGTGCACGTTAAGAGAGGTTTAATTATACGTCATAGAAATAAGAGACTTATGAAAAATTCAATCTTGTGGAATTTGTTACTTCCTTTTGTTTATGACATAAGAGAACAATATACTATCAGTGTTCTTAAGACTCTATTTGAGGTTAAATCATATAATTTTTAAAAAGCCATGAAATATAGAAGTATTTTCGTTTTTTTCTTCTTAATATTGTTATTTTTTGGAATATTGATTTTCTGTGCCCACATTCTCTTAGAAAAGAAGTTAGTTTTAATGATATACTAATGGCTGCTGATTGGATGCTGTATCAATGACCTCCTATCTTGAGGATAAACTTGCTGATCATTTGGAGATTTGGGAATTTTGGTGACAAAAATAAAAGACCCGAAATATTAAACATTCTTGGCGATTACTCCATTAGAATTAGAGTTTGGAAATTTGTTTTAGAAAATTCGATGCACTGTCAAGAAAATCATAAAAACCCGAGTGACGGTGTCAATTTTGATGAGTCGAGTCGAGAGACTTGAATAGTCGAGCGAATTCTTTCTTTGAAGTATTGGTCTACTGTGAGTCTTTCTGAGTGCTGTGTGCTGTCAGATATGTTTATTATTGATTTACTGCTTAGGTGATGCTATTTTGAGTATGTTTCTTCTGCATTTCGTTACTTGTATATCGTGTTTTCTTGCAGAATATATCATTGTTATTTGAAACTGAATCTGTTGAACTTTTCATCACATGCCAATCTCACGAATCCTTGATTTTTCCGCAGCAATGCGTATTTTTGTCCCTCAAAAAAAGATCATTTTTTTTTGTGTGTGTTTTTGTTTGAAAAATCTTCTGTCAGCAAACAGGTAGGTTGAAATAGGTTATATTTATCCAGGATATAAAGAAAAGAAAATTTCCCCATTCTTCCATTCTCTTCTCAAATTTCACATGGGTATGTGGATAAAAGAATGGCGAGCGAGAATGCATCAGATAAGATCACCTGTACAGATTACGTCGTATTCAAAAACAATTTAAAACCCACAACTTTTAAGCAACTGAAGCTAATGAGGAACTTTCATTACAAAGTTGTCTCTTGAGATGGGGCAATAATATGTTTAAATCGAAATAACTCCCTATTCAGAGAAAAATGAATTTTTTACCTGATAAAGAATTTCACCTTCCACTAAAATGTATCCATCCCCAGCCAACGTATATGTGAACTTTCAAATACATTGATTGGAGATGGATAACAAAATTGGATGACTGCAAAGAAGGTTTGTGCTCCAAGGATTATGAAGACAACTGCAAGAGGTCATTTTCGTATAAGAAATTCATTTGAATAATCTTATCTTATTGAATCTTGGTTATAAATCTTAAACGAACAATCAACAAAAATGTAATCCATTGTAGTTGGAGCAGAAAATAGCAAATAGGAGAAATATAGTATACAGTTTACTTTTAAATTTTAATCGAAAACTCCTCTTCCTTCAAGAAAAGGAAAAGCAGAAAGTTCTTATCATTGAGTGGTAAGACTTCATCTCTAAACATCATCTCCTATGAGCTTGTAAATAATTGTAAGTGGAAAATAATAGTAGTCAATTAATTATAAAAACTAAAAACAATACTAATTCTTTTAAAAATCATAAATTATTATTTTAATAAATATTCTTATTTATGAACCTCGCTGGAAAATGTTTGCATTCAGAAAGTTATAAGTGGGAAACAAATGAAAGAATAACACCTTATTGTTATTGCTTCTTGTTGAACATTACAATGATAATTCAGCTCTTCAACTTTCGTCAAACACTCTCTGAGTCTCTAGGAAATGAGACCAGAGAGTTCTCTCTTTTGAAAATGGGCTTTCTTGTATTCTACCCAGAAAATTTTCACAAATCAAACCGTGAAAATGTTGTTTTTGAGTTATAAAATAAGCTAAAACTAGAGCTTTCTTTAATTCTAGGTAGTTATCTCTATCCGTCGGGGACAAATGTCCTCTCTCTGGTGTGATGCGGAAGTTCAGAAAGGTGTGCTATGGTAGCGTCCTCTTTATCTGAGTTCGATTCAAAATTATGAG
Source organism: Argiope aurantia (assembly GCA_026543865.1). Classification (NCBI taxonomy): domain Eukaryota; kingdom Metazoa; phylum Arthropoda; class Arachnida; order Araneae; family Araneidae; genus Argiope; species Argiope aurantia. The sequence goes on from JAPMOR010103040.1 coordinate 373,348, forward strand.
TGCAGTCTCAAAATACCATAAAGTTGTTTTAAAACGTGTCATTAATATAAATAAAATAAATTATTAGATTTAAGCTTATGTTGATCATGAGTTTCCTTTAAAAACCTATTTTATAAGAATGTACCAAAGAATTTTGTTGCTTCTTTAATAATTTATTGTTAAAGCGGACTATCTCTTCTTATTTCCATCAAAATCACTTGGAATGAACGAAGAATGGAAACAGGAGGGAGAAAATATCATTAACACTCAGTATGGCTGTGGTGTTTGTATTGCCAGCATCGAAAGTAAAATTATTTGTAATAAATTACAAGTATATCTCAGAAAAAGAGAATTTCTTATTTAAAAAAATAAAAACTTTGATGGTAAAATTAATATTTCTCCGTTTTTTTCAGACTTGTGGTAAGAAAAAGGATGATAATAGGTTCCAATTCAAAATGGGAATTTTTCACTGACGTTTGGTTTGTTCTGTAGGCGATTCTAGAGCATTTTTGTACTTTTTATTCATCTTGATTCAAGTTCATGACGATGAAATTTCGGTACCAATTTTTTATTCATTTCATTAGTTTAAGAGTTTAGAATTTTGAACACTTGAGTATTCCTGATGATAATACACTAAGCTAAAATTTTCAGGACGTCACTGCCAAGTAATACATTAATTTAATTAAATTTTTATTCCATCTCAATGGATCCATTTGTTAATAAATTACAGAAAACATTCTTTTCCATGAATCCTTTATACGTTAATATAAAAATAATTTTAATTTTCAACTGATTAAAAGTATGTTTCTATAAAACTATTTTAAACTAATTTGTCCTGTTTTGTATAGCAAAAACTATCAATAACTTGCTTTCATAATAATAAAGTGAGAAATTTCAATAATTTATAAGCAAAATTGTTTAATCATAATTAAATTCATTTGATTTGCATTTCTTTTTGAAGCAGTGTAATTGCTATTTTGGACGGACCTGCAAATTTTGAATCATGGTCAGATGACGAGTATTCTTCCACCTTCACAATAGAAGGTCATTTAAACCTCAACACGTGATTACGAATGTACCTGGCCTGATTCGCACACTTTATGAATATTTGACGAAATTAGGTTTCGAGATTGAAATCCTACGGTCTGGCAGGTAAAAAATTACGATCACATTATTTATAACTTCGTAAACTCATAGAATCTAAAAAAATGTCTAAACAGAGCACTTGGAAGTTGGTGCGATTATATGAGCTATTTGGTAAATTTGAAAAATAAATGTAAAATTTAGTGTTATTTTCCTTATTGAAGTCGAATACTGTAGAGCATTAAATTAAGAACATACCTACAAAAATAACTTTCTGATTTCAATTTGATTTTAACTCGAGAATAAATTTTATCAAGTAATTACTTATATGACGATAATAAAATAGCCATAATAAAAATGGAAATAATTGAAAATAGATTCCACGCTTCTTCAAATTATTTCAAGCTAATCCTAGAAGCAAATGGTTGCTAGAACGAAAATAACAATAATCTAAACAATATATTAGCGCGGTTGTTTTAACCACTGCTGTTGGGTTAAACAAAAATGCACATTAGAATTTCCATTTTTTTCTTACTTTTATGCCTTTTTCTTTCGATGTCAGCAATTCATGTAATCTTACCTTTTACTTTAAAAGTGTGTATCTTATGCAAACCATTATTGCGCATTTTGTGCAACAGAATTAAGAAATTTTGAGATAAAAATTATTAGATATCTCTAAGGTATGGAAATCGTTATTTCATATAATTTATTATATGAGCAATAAAAGCAGACATTCCCATACAAATGAACTACTTTTCTTCAATGGAATCTACTGGATGGAAATGCAAAGACGATGAACAGAGAATACCTTAATTTCGTGGGCATCATTTCATTTGAAAAGAAAATATAGCGAATGTTGTAAAAAGTGGCGAAAATATTTTAAGTTACTTGAGTATTCACAAAAAAAGATTATATGTTAAATCGAAATAACGTTTACTTCAGTTACCAAAACAGTTTTCATATTTGTAAAATCTTTTAAAGCAAATTTTGAGCGTTTCTTGTCTTTCAGATAATTTGAATAAAAAAACAACAACCAGGAATTAAAATTCTAATTCTCCGAATCGGTCTCCTCTTCGTAGCGGTTGGTCCTAAGCCACAGATTTTCAATCTCTGACTTTCCTCCTCATCTTCCCCTACATTTGTCATTCTGTTTTAAGGCAGCAAGCCAACACTTTGAATAAACCTTCTCAAAATTCCCTGTTTCCTCCAAATGTGCGCTCCACTACAGAAGAGAGGCAAATACTTTTAAATTTTGCCTCTTTGGCAAAAACTGTCCATTTTCAACATCATGTCTTTCAATATTTTAAGATTTATTGGCGCCATTTGTACTGAGCTTAAGTCATTATTTTCAACTTTTAGATTCTTTCTTCGTTCTGAGACTTCTATACATTCGTTTAAATAGCCATTTCTGGTTTCTGTGAGGAATAAAGACCTCTGGGATATAAATAAATTTGTAAAGATTCGATGCCATTCATTGCCAATCAGTCCAGCATCAATTTATACCTTTTACATAACACCTTTTAAGTATCTGCGTTCAATTATTTTTAATAAACAGAATAATAATAATAGATCTTTAAACAAAAAAATATCCATTCGCTTTATTTCGGAAGATTTGCTCCATGTATAGATTAGATCTGCTTTTGAAACATGAAGAACATTGCTGTAGTGTAGCATTTTCAGTTCATGAATATCAGTTTTTAATAAAGTAAGTTTTTTCCAGATTTAAAAAAAAAGTGCCATTAAACAATTTCCTTTTATGCCCGTCTCATAAATCTTATTTGTAGAGTGATTAAGTCAGTCTTTGAGAATAAAGTTCAAATGAAACTTATGAATAAAATAAAATTGATATTTTGCATAATTTTTCATTTAGGCAATTTAAGACTGCTTTTCAAAGTTCCTAAGTTTCTGTTGACCATCCCCATTCTACACAGTTGTAATTTTTTAATGATAAAATATTAGATTTTTTGAAGCAGTGCATGAGCAGCAATTCTTTTTTTAAAAGCATTTTAAGAAATGAAATAGATATTTAGAATTTTTTTCCCCCAAGAAATAGATTTTCTGCATTATTCTTGTTTGATTAGATAGAGGAAAAATGCGCAGTAAGAAATCAAAGAATATGTTAAGAATAAGTATTATTTTAATTTTATTTATTAATTTAACATACATTTTCAAGGATAAATAGAAAATTATTCCCCAGCAATATAACCCCCTTCAGAAATTTCGAGGAATTTTCTTAATTCTAAACGCCACTAGGTGCTTTCACTAAGGATATTTTAGATAAAACTAATGAAAAAGGTACAATTAAGGGAAACAATTTCTTATATTTTTATAATGTAAATTGCTCTGCACTAAAATTCTATATCCTCCCTCCAAAAGTGTCGTCAACTAAAAATTAATAACTTCTAAATATTTTTTTCTAAGATGATGTAATTGCTGATTTAGATAAAACTAGTAAATATATTTTTATGAGAAACTAGTTTAAGCGACGTTTCAAAAGTTAGCCAATAAAAATAATAAAGAAACTGATTTATTTCTTCGGCAAATGTTTAATTAGTTTTGTCGAAATGAATTAGGAAAATATTGAATGACATGGTTGTAAAAAAAGGATCTGTTTTCAAATTTGTTTCGAAAGTCCAAATATTAAAAATACATTATAATTTTTTACATTTTTTTTCAAAAACATTTATGAAATGAACTTCTAATAAAGGTTATTATAATAATTAAAAAATTTCATCTCCAGTTAAATTTAAAAAAATAATTCCATCTTTAATGCGAAGTACGATATTTTTGAATAATTGTAACATTTTGAAAGTCTTTAAAAATTTTCATCGATAAATAAATTTCTCCAAATGTTTTTACAAATTATCACAAATATCAGATATCTGGAATGTTTAGTTTTAGTGGACAATATATTTTGAAAGAAAGTTCTAAAGTTTCAGAAATGTTTTTTCCCCTTACTGCTCCCGAATGTTTCTGTATGAGAGTAATTTACAAAAACATGAGTATCGTTTATTTTCCCCGGGGGGGGGGGAAGACGATTGATCATTCCGATTTTGATTAATCGTCTTGAAGTTTATAATGTGTAGATTAATTAAATACCAATACCAATCTGCTAATTTTGTTTTAGTTTTTAAAATTTTGAGGTAAGTTATTATAAGTAGTTCAAAATGACAGGGCGATTACTTTTTAAATATATGAACCGTTCTTCATTCATAATGCATCTATTAATTACAAAGAATATTTGTATTTTTTTCACGAAGATTGAAGTTCTTAAACAAAATAAATTAAATTGCTTATCCATTTTCTAAACGCTATGATGTAGAATATTTCTTTCATTCAGAGGAAATCAAACTTCTTGAATAGTGTAGAAATCAAACTTCTTGAATGGTGGTTGGTTCTCGCCACCCTGGTGGCTATAGAAATGGTGTGGGGTCAGCAACTCCTTATCGATGACGGGACATGCCTCCCGGAGGAATATCGGCGCCGGTGATGGCCTTTAGGACTCAACTTTTTTCCTGCCAATACTGTTGTGGAGTCCGAGCATTTAGATTTTTCCTTGTACCTTCGAGCGGATCAGAGCAACTGTCTATTGTCAACTTTTCCCGTAGCTTTCAATTTTTCTCTTTAGTTTTTTAATATGCATATATCCCATTTTTACGCATAAATTTATCTTAAGAGGTCAAAGTTTAACAAATGAAATTGATGACGCAATTAGGCCCTGGGATTGAATTTAGGAAGAAGATTTGACAATCTAAACGGAGAAGAGATTCAAAATAGAAAATTTTAAGCAGTGATAAAAGAGATGCCATTTTTTTCTATCCATTCAAAAAACAATAGCAATATTATGTTGGTATTTGTTTCTTCATATTATTCAAAATTTCGCTTTCTACATTTGGTTAAATAATGGGGAAGGTAGCCGTTCTGAAAGCCCTTGCTATTCTATCGAATAGAAGGCACTAGTATAGTTTGTGGTATTTTACCATTCCATCCATAGAGTTAAAATATTTGCTTTCTTAAGGTAGCAGTTATGCGTCGCAAACTTTTCCTTGCATATAAGAGAGTTCATAGCTTATGAGTATTATTTCACCTAAAATATTAATATTATTGTAATTATGAATGTAAATATTTGTGTGGCTTGTAACCAGATAAGTCTACAAATCTAGTAGTTATTGTGATTTAAGATCTCATATTTAAGGGTTGAAGTTTTGTTTAAATATAAAATTTAAAAGTGGCAAGGCAAACAGAGAAGATATCCTGGGAACAGTACCGTGATGAGTTTCTTATACCTCGCAACGTGAATTTTTGTAAATATTAAAATTTATGATTTATAAAAGCTGAAAGGTAAATTTGTCAAGATTGAAACTTCAGAAATCTCTACGGAGGAAGATGATATTTCAGCCAAAAGATATATTCTTTTAAAAAAAATGATATCTTACAAAGTAACAAGTTTAATATTTTCGGAAAATTTATATTTAGGTGCTTAAATTCCGCACCATTTTGCTATTTCTTGAATATATTCCCGAAAACCAATTGCAGTTTTAGAAATGGTATGTACATAATATAAAATATTTGCAAATAAAAATATGGCTACTTGGATTCTGCTTCGAGCTTTAGCCCACGGCACGTAAAATATTATATTGTTCATTCCATAACATGTGGTTTCATGCAAACATTATTTGAATAGTTACATTCTTATGATGCACTCAACTGATTTATTTCACTCCGTAAGCTTCCATTTTTTCGTATTTTGAGGCAGAGTCGAAATGAGAAGCAATAAATTATAGTTTTGAAAGGTTTCCAGATGCTTTTCAGCGCATTTCCGGAATCATGGCAGCTCAAAATAAGCCCTTTGATAGTTATATTATCGTTAAATTACTTCAAAACTTTTTATCAGTCATTAAATATCTTCCTATTTCTGTGAATCACATCCAAACTGTAAAAAAAAAAAAAAAAAAAAAAAAAAAAAAAAAAAAAACAAGCTGCGTTATTAAAATTTGTACAAACTTAAAAAAAAAATCACAATAAAAAAGTAATGTTGGACGGAAATGGCTGTTTGCGGAAGTATTTTCAAAAAATCTTTGAATTTTTTTCCATTGAAAATGAATCAGAAAAGGATGAATAGATAGCGCTCACACGTCAGCCGGTTTACGCAAATTAGAATAGCTGTAAAACAAAAGGCTGAGAAATGGATCTGTCTTTTCTGTGTCAGCAGTATGCTATCGTTACCGGACCGGATCGAAAATGAGTGGTTGAACTTTTCTATAAGAAGGGTGAATCAACGACTGAGGCATTACGAATAAGGTACCGTACGATAAAGAGAATCAAGGTGAATAAAATCTCTATTCCGTGGAATGGGACTGAATTTCGTACGCCATTTTGACTGAATGGGAAATTTGGACCCATCCGTTCTAATAGACACGGCAGACCATCCGTCAGTGCCGACCGCGTCCCTGTCGTACAAAGAGTCAGGGTAAATTCGGCAGCCGAGACTTTAGCGGGAGGTAGCAGTGCATTTGAAGAGGGTAACGGAAATTCCGGAAACGTCAATCCGACGTATTCTGCACGACATTTCGAAACAGCATCCGTTCAAGTGACAGGCACTTCACCAAATATTGATTAAATCAAGATTCTGGTGAAAGACGAGCCTTCGCAATGTGGGCGCTCGCAGAAATGGAATGTGAGCCGCAGAGGTCAATCAGACAGATGAACACTACATTTCATTGCATGGTGACGTCGGTATGCAAAACAGTTGTATCTGGGCGACAGGAAACCCTCGCGAGTACACGACCAAACCACTGCATTCTCCTCGTGTGACTATTTAGTGTGGTTTCACATCATTCTTCCTTCTGGGCCATTCTTTTTTGAAGAGCGATGTCCTGTATCTGGTTGGAAAGCCTTTTATGTCACTGTATAACGATATCTTACGATTTTGCGAGATCACGTTTTGCCTGCTTCGCACTAAAGACATGTGTTACCTGCTATCATCTACATGTGAGATGGTGCCCCGTCTCACGTTGTTAGCTCCTTCAAGACATTCCTCTTAGACACATTCACTGAGGACCGAGTGATAAGCAGAGGATATAAGATCAAATGACCCTCACGATCGCCAGACCTTATTCACAGGAATTTTCGTTGTGGGGATACCTAAAGTCTCGTGTCTATTGGGACTCTAAAACCGCATATTTGGAACTGAACGATGTTATTAAATGAGTTATCGGTAAGTTCGATGCCGACATGCTTTACTCAACTATAATAGCGTTGTTACGCTTCTTACTAGCCTAATACCTTGTGGTGGCGGACATGTTGAATATCTTTTGCTTTAAAATAAAAGGCTTTTTTTTAAAGTTACTGCATTCTATTTTCCAGATTCCTTTAACCCTCACAGTTTGAATCGTGAGCACCATCTATCGGTCATTTTGGAATCATTTCTTACTGAAAAAAAATAAATAAATACATAAATGCTTTTTGAACATATTCCCACAAATCGCTATTTTATTATGATTTTTTGAAGTTTGAACGTATTTATGGCACACCATGAACACACATAGCATAAAGGCACGCACCCACACACGCCACAAATTCAGCATTATTGCATATTAAGGTATATCAAATGTTTTTCTTTATAAAAATAACTATCATCCATTTAATTCCGTAAAAAAAAAGTAGCATACATGTTTTCTAAAGAATCTCTTCAATACTCGTAACACTGCATTACGTAAATGACCTCGCCGATGCCGTAAAGAAATGTCCATTCTGACAAAAGTGTCATCAGGGAACCTTGTCTTTTCTTTCTTCCCATCTCACGAGGTGACAAATGACCATTGTCCTTTGTCCCGGATCTGACAACAGAACAATGTAAGCCATTAACTTCGGTCTCTAAAAGCAGGTGCATCGCATAGTCAAAATATTTCCCCCTCTTTTTATTCTTAGCCAAAGAGAAGGAGAGGGCTTCGCCTTGGGGGAAATCAAGCTTCGTTTTCTTTTTTGCCAATAGGAATGTTGCATTATTATAGCGGAGCAAATGGATATACGAATCGAATGGTGATTGGAGATTCGGTAAACAACTTTTCTCATGGGTAATGACCAGTTGAGACCAGAGAGAAAACTAGAAGTTTAGATGCCAAAGAGAAATGTACTTTTGACAGTTCTCTTAATGGACTTGCGTTCAGTATTATAGCTTTTTGAAATTATTATTTAACTCTTTTAATGTTTGCTTTGTAATAATGGCATATTAAAATAACTTTTTGAAAGGAGTTTCATTCAAAGAGAGGTATTCATTTAGCTTATAAGTTAAGTAATGAATTTTATTAATGAGTGAGATTTATTATTAAATAATTAATAAATTGTGTCATTTCGGTACGGTTTTAATTAAAAAAATGAAAGATGCTTTTTTTCCCAAAAAATGTAATGATAATTGATTCCACCTTTTATTTAGCATAATGGATAACACATTTTAATGGCGAAGTAAAAATCAAGATAATTATTTGATAGTTAATTTAATTACGAAAACTATATTAACGGACAAAAAGGCTACCAAAATTCTTTTGTGTGTGTGTATGCTTTCTGAAACTTTTAAAAGATATTTTTTTATAAGCAGTAAAATGTATTACCATAGTCATTCACGAACTTGTGGTAAGTTCCCGCGAATTTTAAAAAGGATTTTAAGATGTATAAACATTTTCTTATTTTTTTTTATTATTAACTGGCCTGTCAATCTGGTTCTCAGATATTTATGCTCACTCCTTCGGCAAGATATTTTGAAGCTTCACATTTTAATAGTTATATAGTTCATACTATCATAGAATCCTTGCGCAGTTCTTTTTGTTGCGTAGTACTACTCTACTCTCTACTATCAGTTCCCTTAAAATTCATAAGAAATGGATAAATTTTAACAATTTTATTTAATTTTTGATAGGAAAAATAAAATAAAATGTGGCATTTTTTTTCGGGTAAAATAGTATTTTAAGGAAAAATTTAAATCTTATAAAGATTCTTTACATAATTAAGTAAATATATCACTTGTCTTCCCAAAATCTGTTTTAGCAAAAGCCAAAACATTTTATTTCGAGTAGATAGAGCTTATCATAATGGAAAGTAATGTAATATATATATATATATCCTGCAAGTCTTTTGTTTGGATCAGATGTGTTAACTATTAGCAGGTAATATTAACAAAGCGCGACTAAATCATCCTTAAATGTATTACTCTCTCAAGCCATTGAATATCGTGCAGCACTCGCGAAATAAAAATATTAATACTCGAAATCAACTTAATGTAGAACTAGAACAAACCAGCTCCTCAAAATTTCCTCGCATACTCTTTAATAAAGGTATTAACCAAGAGAACACTTAGCACGGCAATACTAGCATACAATAATTACAAAATATCGACTTCATTGTGAATTTTGTGTCTTCATTGAATCTATCGTGTAATTCGTTTTCCCTAGCATGAAGTTCATGGGATCGAAAATCGAACTTTGAATTTTAGTTGCATTTTTACAAATAAATAAATAAATAAATAAATATTGACAAAGATTAACACTTGTAATCACAAAATCACATTCCAAATTTGGTATATTTACGCCATTAAGTTTACACGCTTCTGAAAGTACAGATCGATAGACCGTCGATACCTCATTGGATTTGGTTCAAAATTAGATGGGTGTCTGCATTGTAGATGTTACATCTGTGCACAAAATGGCATTCATCCAGCCGTTTTCGTTTTGTAGCTGCCGTACTCACTTATAATTGAACAGCTGCACAGAGAGTCTTCCCCTGAATATATTTGGCTCAAAATTTGATAGAAATCCATAAGTTTGGTATGCTCATTGTATACCAAAGTTTATCCGTCTAGCTGAAAGCAATTCCAAGTTCACTTTATCACAGAAAATGTGTTTTAATGTTTGTTATTTGTGTTTTTCCAACTCAGAGAGGTTTAAAAATTTTCATTGATTTTGTCAGAAACTTGTTCGAATTTTTTGACGAATATAGTATTTCCTTTACATTTCGTATACGCGGAAGTAAAAATATATAATTTCCAATAAACTTTAATCTTTCATATTGTCTCATGTGAGATTTTGAATTAATCTAGATATTATGACATATTTAAATCGTGTAATCAGAATAATTATTTTGCTGTAAACATTATCTAGCACGAAAAGTAGAAAATTGACTTGAATATGATTTTCTGTATCTTTTTTGGATCGACTTTCAAATTAAAAATACGTTGGCGACTAGAAATCATATTAACATGAGTATTTCTCAAACCATTTTTTCGAGAAAAGATAAGGAGAATCAAATTTATTTTTATAAATTAGGTATTTTGAATGTTTTTAAATCTGTGATTTTATAATCGTAAGCAACATTATTTTTTATTTGCTTTAAATTTGTTATTTCTCAGACTGACTATTAGCTGTTACTAATTCTACAATTCAAAATCTTATTTAATTATTGATTAAATGCTAAATAAATCCTGGAAACATTAAAATAATGTATTGTCCTTGAAAACAGACAGTTGCCCAGGATTTCATTTATCTATGAAGGGATGAAAGAAAATTATATTACGGAAATATTTATTTACAAACGTGAAACTAATTAATTTAATTAAAAAGTGTTTAAAAACAATTTTCTATTTAACCGATTTGAAAAAATCTATTTTCTTATCTTTTATGTCATCTACATTCTTTAAATATAAATGGTATGTATTTTGTAACATGCTGAAGTGGATATGTGTCGCAATGCTTAACTTAGTGTAATTTTTTTCCCATTTAGCTAAAATTGAAAAACTAATATAAATTCCTTTATTCTGATTACTCAGTGGTTGTCACACTGCTCACTGGTACGAATTACAAATGTATACAAATACTTAGAATATAAAAATGAACTGCGTATTGCAGAAAGTTCCTGTTAAGCAATATTAATTTTTTTATGCTTGCAATGAATATTTAATTTTATCAAGAACTGGTATTTAGGTCAATTAAAGAAATTTTAATAATTTATCCCGGAAATTATCAAAAACAATAAACTAAAAATGAAAAATTGATAAAAGAGATATCACATCTTATTTTCTTTTGGAAAAGAATGAAAGCAAAGAATGTCATGAAAAAATTAAATAATTATTACTGCAATTACTTAAAAAAAATTAAAGAATTTATTTTCTTGCATTAGGATGAATAAAATTTAAAAAAAATGCATGATTGTTTTTTGTTGAACGGAGATTTAATTTTTATTGTTTCTTATTATGATTATGAGCGAAATGACATTCGACTTCAATGAATTAATAGCTTATACAATGTCTCACAAAAGTAATGGGACACTTGTGCTTTACAAAAGGAAACTGTAATAAAATAAATTAAAGAAACATGTACAAATTTTTTGTGGGTGTATTTCACACTTAAATTTAGTAACAATTATTACATAACATACATTTTGTCAAAATATTAAAATATTAATTTAATAAAAATACAATTGTTTAGAAAGGACCAAAAAATGGCTAACATAAGTGATGGGACACTTACTTTTCCATCAAATATTTATCCAAAAATTTTACTTTTTAAAAGGTTTTAATATTTTGTTGGATTTCCTTTTACTTTTGAAACATGATTTATTCTTCTTGGAATGGATTCGACTAATTTTTTTGTGATTTCTGGAGTGATTTTACCCCATTCTTCTTGAAGCACCGATTTTAATTGTTGTTTTGAAGAAATGGTGTGTTTGCGAATTCTTGATTCCAATTATCGCCAAATATTCTGTATGGGATTTAAGTCTGGAGATTGTGGTGGTGTTTTTATTATTTCAGGACAGTTATGCAGCAGCCAGAGTCTAACGTTCAAAGCAGTGTGCTTGGGGTCATTGTCCTGGTAAAATTTAAAATCGTTATGAAGGTTCAATTTTCATGCTGAATATTTCAAATTTTGCTTTAAAATGTCAATATATTTGTACTGATCCAATATACTGTCAATAAAAGCAAGATTACCAACTCCAGCGGACGACATACACCCCCATACCATAACTCCTCCTCCACCATGTTTTACTGTTGGCACCAAGTTCTGTTTGCGAAATTCTTCTCTGGGTTTTCTCCATACCAAGATTCTACCATCAGAACCAAATATATTAAATTTACTCTCATCAGCAAATATAACTTAATTCCAGTAATCAGAATTCTTATTTATGTTGGATTTTGCGAAAGCTAGTCTGAGTTTTCAATTCTTTTCACTTACGAAGAATTTTTTCCTGGCTACTCTACAGTGATATCCAGCAGATCGAATTACCCTTCTAATAGTCTCAGGATTAACAATTATTCCATATAATGCTTGTAAATCAGCAGCAACTTTAGGAGCACTCTTTCTTGGATTTTTTTTTTAATATTTCGAACGATAATTCGCTTTATTCCATTGGATATCTTTGATGGTCGGTCAGGTCTTTTTTTTATCCTGAATAATATGATTCTTTTTATATCGTTTAATGATATTGAAAACTGTTGAATGACTCAAGTTATGTTTCAGCAGTTTTTATAATAGATTTTCCACGTTCAATATGCAAATTAATAACTAATTTTTGAATTTCAGGCGAAGTTTCTGTTCGTTTAGCACTCATGGCTGCACAGAGCTAAAAAACACAAAAATTCCAAAACAAACTGGAGAGAAATACTGCAGACAATTTTATAAATTATTGCCAATTGCTTTTGAGTAAAAATAAAACCACCAAAAATATTTTTATTGCTTATTTCAGACGATTTTTGTTGCATATCTAATGGTGTCCCATCACTTATGTGAGCTATTTTTTGCTCCGTTCTAAACAATTGTATTTTTATTAAATTAATATTTTAATATTTTGACAAAATGTATGTTATGTAATAATTGTTACTATATTTAAGTATGAAACACACTCACAAAAAATTTGTACATGTTTTTTTAATTTATTTTATTACAGTTTCCTTTTGTAAAGCACAAGTGTCCCATCACTTTTGTGAGACACTGTATATCTATATACTTATAATAAAGCTCAATGTGTGTGTGTGCGTGTGTGTATGTTGGCCCTCTACAGGCCAGACCATTCAACCTGCAGCTACCAAATTTGGCACGTGTACACCTTGGAGGCCGGGAATGTGCACTTGGGGGTTATTTTTTCGAATTTTTAACTAGAATTTTATTTATTTAAAAACTAAGCGAAATTTTGACGTGTTTCTGCTATAACTTCCGAAACTATTACCGCACAAAAAATATTTTTACATGAAGTTAAAGATCAAAAATTTATCTTTTAAATGATACTAATGTTTTAATCTTAAAATTAAATTTCTATTTTTAATGAATTTTTAAATAAATATTTTAACTATGTTTTTCAATATTTTTTTCGTAAAAAATAAAAATTGAAATTAAGCACGTTTCGCATTCATGAGAAAAAATCAGCTTTTTTCAAAGTATTGCCATCACATTGATTAAAGCTCCAATTAAAAATAAATTAAATCTTTTTGGAAATGAAATCTGCAAAAATATAATTTTCGGCACGTGTCTGTAGGAAATGAAACAAATATGAAATATTATTTTTTCTAAAAAATAAATTCAAGAAAAATTATTTTATGATCTATGAAGATATAAACAAAGTTATGGCATTTATTGATGGAATAACTCATATACTTTCCTTTTCAGGTTTGAATATTTTTACTTTTGTAAATATCGTCTGCGCGTGTGGTTAATTTCAGATAATTTCATTTTCCAGTCTAAATATCTGTACTTTTCAAAATATCGTCTGCTTATTAATTGCATTTTTCACTCTTTTGTTTTTGGCAACTATTGAAATGTTATGTTTACTTTTGATGTGTTTGTTCTATGTAGTACTTTTGTATGTGATGTTTTATTCGAGCGGATATTAAGGAGAATGCATACACCACAAGAGAAAGTACAGATTTTATGGTGGTCATAGAGTTAATTTCCAATCAACTAAATCACTGACTTTTAAGAGTTAATTTCCAATCACTTAAACTGACTGATTGATGAAAATTTGAATATCACTATTAAATAAAAAAAAGGATAATTTTACATTTCCCATCGATCGCTTCAAAGAAAATACGCCAATCAGCGCGCAGGTTTCTCAAGATTAATTGGCCTAAGATTATGAAGATGTTGAGTTTTTCTAAATTTTATCATTTAAAACTTCATAAATAAGTCTTAGTTGGTCGTGGAAAATAGAAACATTCATTCATTTATTTAAAATTTGGTGTGTCCAGAATATTTCTCAGAATATGATACCTTACTGCATTAAATTTAGACTTCATAATTTTTGAAATATATTTATAGGCAGGAACAAAATATTATTATTGATTTCATTTCAATTCTTTTGAAAGCAAAACTAAAAACTGAATTTTATGCTGAATCTGAGAAATTTTTTGTTGAATTATTGTTTGAAGATAAAACATAAATTATGATAAATTTTTTTGTAGTTCACATAAGACTTAAATACCGAACGATTCTGTTTGCAATACTCATATTCAATAATAATAATAATTAATAAATAACAATAAAGATGATAAATAAAATAAAACGCTTGATTTTATTAAAAAATATCTTACTATTAGTTGCAATTTCATCATTTACATTTGAAATTGAAGTTGAAGTTTTGACGGAAATGACAACAAATTAGCAAAATATATACAGTAAATTGAACGAAACGATCTAAACAAAAGTATAAGTTTGGTATGACTATCAAAATTTGAAGATTAAAAATGTTTTGTTTGAGAATCCTTTAAGAGACCACTTACTTAAAATATTTAATTGAAAATTGTAGTGAGCGGTAATACTGGCGAACCGGCTGATCGCCAAAGGCGGCTAGATAAAAATATTTTCTTTTGCCAGATTTTTAAATTATAGCGCATGGGGAATTCATTTTCCTTATACGGAAATCGAAATTTCTCTTGCGAAATAAAAAGAGCGGTGAAATCGATATAAAAAGAAAGAAGTGATAAAGAGAGTAGAGAAATGAGATAAAAAGGGAAAATTTAAAGAGCAAAACATTTTGAAAGCATTTGTTTATATTATGTATTCTTTCTTCTTCTTCTTTTTTCTTTTTTCTTATTCTTTTCGTTATTACTTAAATGACCTATATCCTTGTTTCTGTTGAACCATTCCTCGCTTTATGTGGACTTTCATTTAATCCATTGCTTACTTTTTTCATTATTCTAATAGCCAAAAGTTTGTTTGGCCTTTTGTTTCTGATCGAATTTTTGGTATTGCAAATCCAAATCCCTCTCAATTTAAACTACCAGATGCTTCTGTAGTTATCGGAATGAGACGTTGCGTCGGATGAAATACTGAATGAATGTAACAACAATCAAAGTATTTTGTTTTCACGACAAAAGAAAATTTTATTTTCCTATTCTCTGTGCAAAATATAATTTTGTATATTAATACAATGACAAATTCTTGATTTGTAAAGCATCTTTAGATTCCTAAAACCTTTGTATATTGTATGGGATTTCATTTACCTAATTTTAATATAAATTTATGTTATCGTTTAAAATGGGTGGTACACATGGTTTTTGAAGGGGAACTGAGTCGTTTTCAACCGTGAAAATGGCGAAATTTTAGTTGTAAACAACTTTCTGTTATAAAGTTTTCTCAAATAAAAATTAATATCTGATAAGAAATTTAGAGCATATAAAATGAAAGGTTTATTTTAATTGTAAAACAATAAAAAGATATTTTTTTTTCTTAAAGTATTTGTTCTTAAATTGCAGATCGCATATTGTTGTGATGCGATAGTTTTCAAATTCATAACCCTAAATCAGTACACTGAGAAAAAATAATTCTGTGCAAAATCACTCCAAAATTAATATATGAGCAAAGGTTTAAAAATGGCAGTGAACTTATTTTCATTTAAATATGCTGATAATAAAATTTTTAAAAATAATGAATGTCATGTAACTTAAAAATCTAAAGAAGATATATATGACATTTTGTATGATAAATAGCCTCTAAATATTAGCGCAGAAAAAATAAAAGTATGTTTAACAGAGGCTAAATGTTTTGCATATACTGTTGCATAAAATCTATATAATTATAATAGATGGAATGTGTCCTATACGTATCGAAATTTGAAGAAAGCGCGTTTAAAGTGAAAGGCAAACAATTCTATCATAGAAGCTCTTGCTGGATTCATTGATAAAGATAATTTATAAAATTTCAACTTTTCAAACCCAGATGTACTTCTGTCATTAGTGAAATGCCTTCTATTTTGTTAGAATAAAATTGAAAAAAGAAATTAGTCTAGAATTTTTTTATTTGAATAAATTGAAAAGAATTTTTTTAAAGTAGAAATATTCACAATTCCAATTAGTTGTTGATTGGCCAAAAGAGCTCCCTACTCTGACAGATTGCATGCATTAAGTTCCTTCGACATTTCACCTCGGGATCACTGTTGTGGTCAATCTGTATTCATCCTGCGACGGGTCCAATCGATTCCTGTAATTGTCACCTTACCCGCATCGCGCGCTGCGAAGTAAGTCCATTCTGCAAATACAAGATTACGGTCTCCTCGGAACACACTCGAGTCATTCCATAACTCGAAGGTGAGTGATATTGACACCGAAATGCACTAAAAGCATACCTTTGTTCGGATCGCACTTATTTTCCGTGCTTGCTCTAAATTATTTATGGCGCTCGACTTTTGATGAGCGAATTCAACACGGAATATGCGAGAAAAAGCGCGGAATGAGAGAATGCTTTTTGCTGCGAAATAAATCTTCCCGTTACTAGATTTTAAAAATGGATAGAGGGATAAATCATAAGATGCTAACAATTAAATGGTGAAACTTTTATTTTTGATGCTCTTGTATATTATGACTTTGTATAAAGTTTTGCTTATATGTCATATTAATAAAAAAATTATAGATATAATATACAAAAAACATTGAAATAAATATATAATATATAGAAAATATGGAAGTTAGATGTTAAGTTAATTGCTGGTTTTCAAAATAACTGTTGATGTATTATAAATTTGTCATTTATCTTTTAAAAGCCTTCACCCCCAAAAAGTGTGTTTCCGTCAAATGCATTAAAATTTTCTAGAATAAAGTGATCGGCAAATAAAATATAAAATTTTTCACCATAACAATTTTTGAATCAATAACTTTTTAAAAAATACTAATCCATTTGGAAACAGAAACGAAATATACCGCAAACAGCGAATTTCAGCCATTTTCAACCAAGCAGTAATAGCTTGGAGATGATGATCATTTAATCACAAGGAATGGTGCAATTGGTTTAACAATATTATCTGCAAAAATAGATGTCGAGTCAGCTGGAAGGAATTTCTTGTAGCAATATGAATTTTGGAGAATATATATTTTGCTTATGAGTTGTTATGAAAACTGACTATAAAGCAAAATCTCTTAGTATATTGAGAAGGTAATTCCAGTGCTAATAGTCCAATAACTTCAGCATTTTTCTTCAAAAATTATAAATAAACCAGAAAGCTTATTTATGATATTTTAAAATATATCTCAATGGTGCATATATTCTGCTGTAAGCTTTTCTTTTTTTAGGGGGAGATCAAGTAGCTGGTTTCCTCGCAATAAGTTAGCGATCGGAGATCTTAAATTGGGAAACAACTATAACTAAAATTTGACTGTTTTAGTTGGTTTAACAAGAATCCCGTACGTCTGTCCCAAATCCCCCTCCCCCTGCAGAGAGGTTTTTGCTACTTAGTAGAAGAAAGTAAAGTGAAAGGTGGTGATTTTCTGATTTATTTTACGAATTATTTAAAATTATTACTGAAATCAGACTAATGAATATAAATAGCTAACAAAAATACTCCAAAGTATAAAAACCTGCTTAAAATCAATACCAAGATTATATATTTAATACGTAAGTATGAATCACATCTTATTAAAGTTTCGATTAATTTTTTCAATTTCTAAAATATACTTTCTTCCGAAATACGACGCATACTTTTAAGTAAATTGTCTAAACAAAGGTTTAACTTTATTCTTAAAAACCTCAGGACCAATGCGCACAATGAACCAGAAATAAAAATTAATAATGACCAGTGGAATTGGGGGCCCAAATATTTTCTCCTTATTTAAGGTGTTAGTCTCCTTCCTTCGCATAACATTCATAATGATGACACATCTGGCAATGGTTAAGCCCATTTTAGAGCTTGATAAAATGTTGATGCATCTTTTTCATTTCTTTTACAGTTTCCTTTGAATGAATAGTTTTTGGCGAACCTTATCTTGAACATTTCTAATAATATTTTCCAGATTCGTCTATGAGCGGAGCGTTAACTTAAATGTACAAATAAGAATGTTCAATCGAAACGTTCGTGTAATGATTTATTTATGTTTGACTGTTGCCACCCGACAGTATGTAATAAGAAAGATACATTACCTTTTTATATACACAGATATCGTACAACTTGCGCAATTACTGCTCATCTGATAAGACTTGTACGGGAATTATACAACACTGCACTGGGTGACGAATATTTTTGATAGCAGCATTGCCGTGGAGACGAGATGTTTTTATCGACTTCTTTTTCGAAAGCGGAAATGAAATCACTTTTCCGAGAGCTTCGTCAACAAAGTTAGAGTCGGAGGTATGATCTTCTCGCATCTTCTGACGCCTCTTTCTAGGGGAAAAGAAAATGTGTCCGACCCAAATTTACTATTATTGGTGGATGTTCATTTCCTGCATGTTCAAGGTTTTGTTGTTCTGTTGTGGGTGAAATAATGTTTTTTTAAAAATTACTTATTTGCTTTTATTATGGAATAACTAACTTACCTATGACTGTGACTGACTATGTGATTATTATCTTTTCTTATTTGAGAAGATGTAATATGCTGTATTACAATAAGAATAAAAAGTAACGAACATTTCAACATTATATCATTATTAAATTCTCATCAATGCAACTAGAAAATAGTTAACAAATCAAAGCTTTCAAAATTTTGAAAAGCACTCTAATGCGTCCTGTGGAACTCTGCTAATGTGCAATTTATTTGTAATAAAGAAAAAAAAAGTAAGGATTTTTCTTTCTCGAAGATATACAGGGTCTTAAGAAACTTGGTTTGTTATAAATCCAATAGATAAAAAAAATCATCAAATAATATATTGTTGGAACTTTTCTAAGAGCTAAAGCGCGTTGTCCAAAAATATGTATCATATGATATCAATAATGGTGTAACTAATATCGGCACATGGATAGTATGTACTATGGGGAATTATAAGTTGGTAAATGAGTCACCCAAAGAGTGAAAAATTGAGTGGTGAGGGGGTGGACATTTTCACTTCTCCGTAACTCAATTACTATTGAAAATAGAAAAACAAACAAATAACATTAAATGGATTACAATAGCGAACAAATTTTGTACCGAGAGTCTTCTCAGCAGCTAATGTTACACCATAAAATAGTTTAACAAAATTATTTGAATGTGAGAAATTAAAATGTTTATTGATATGACTGTTTGATAAGAGTGACTTTATTATTAACTTATAACTCAGTTTAAGTTTTTCTGAAATGCAGAAATATATTTTAGTTTGGAATTATGGTTTCATTGCTTAGACAGTTTCGCCAAGAATTTGTTAAATTATCATAATCATTTTTATACATTAATTAATCACATTTAATTATTTCTTTCATTCACACTTGTTCTCTGTGACAATCCGAGATATAAAGTATTGACATTCAGAGACTTAGGAAAGGTGATAGTCAAAATTTTCAGAATTATTACAGAATGACAATATGAAAGAAAATGTTGATTACGCTGGTATTTGTGAGACATTTTTCCTTTAGGTAGAATAGTACAACTAGATATCTTTCTTACCAATCTGAGCATATTTGAAATTTTTAAGGATCAAAACTGAGCTCACCCATATTATATCAATTTCCTGAGAAGAGAACTTTCTTTTTTGTGAATTAATTCTAATCATGTTCTGTTCCCAAGGCAGTTTGGTTCGAAATGGCACGAGAAGGAAGGAAATGAGTGAAATTTCTTTGTAAACGAACAGCAATTCTTTTTTTTCTAGGAATCCAAAGTAAAATTTATCTCTGAAGGCCTGAAAGGTTGGCAGTTGTCCGTTTTTTAATGAATAAAAATATTTTTCCATTCTCTAACAACGATTAGTACTTAGCCCTTTGCACAGAATTAAATTATTAAACCAGATAACATGTATGGAAAAAGTAAAAAAAAGCTATATCTTTATTAGAACTAATTTTGTAAATTTGGTTTACTCAACATTTTAGATATCTTTTAATTAAGCAATATTTATTAGTAATAATACCAAATATGTATTTATTATGTATCAACTTGATTTTAGTTTACCAGAATTATAAAAGAATTTTTTTTTAATATAGCAATATATCATAATAACACTAAAATGTTATATGTATCTAAAATTTAAAATGCATCTTGTACTCTATTGAATATATAAAAATGCTATACAATTATAACTACACGAATCAAATGAAATGAAATGATCTTCCCCCTTTCCAAGATCTTAGCATTCAACATTTTTAAGACACAAAGTAAAGCCCCCAAGATAAAGCAGTATTTCAATTCTTCAGGCGTCGAAATGTTTCGATGGGCACATTTCATAAATGTGAAATAAAACGAGTTAAAATATTTTTTAAGTGAAATAGAATTTTTCTTGACATCTTTAAGCAGCTGCATTTTGTTAATGCCATTGCTAAATACAGCACAGATTTGGAAATGCTGGAACAACTAAGTTTATATTTTTATTTATATATGGGTTAGAATTTGGTGATACTTTATTCTTTGCCGTTCCTCCTATATGGGTGTTTTAAATTGCTTGATGCTTGTATTCCTGGTGTGTTTTTGATTAATGCACTCTCTTAATCGAGTCAATCTAAAAAATTTAGTGAGGTAAAAGTTCCGTTCATTTTAAAACTGGTACTATCTTCTTGTGCTTTCGTTTTCATATTCAAGTTAAAACTCAAAACTAATGAGCGAAAAGATTTCCCCCTTACATTTTATGTTCAGCCTCAAAATATTTTGTTTCTATAAAATGTATGAAAAATTTATATTTTACTTTATTAGAAGCGAAATAATTACAAATTTGACAATGAATCTCTTAAATTAGTTTTAAAAACCCAAAACTTATACTTCTGGCCAATCTTCAATGGTTGTAAAATCTTTATTAGAGCACTGAATTTTGATATGCGCCAAAGTTTTTATTTAACAATTAAAAGTGGAATTATTTGCAAATCAAATAATTTCACTTTATATATTTAATATAATCCTCTTGTTATTCCACCATAAATATTTAATTCAATCAAAATGTGTTCGATCCTTTTACTCTAAAATAGGATGGCCTTTGATGGGGAGATTTTGTGTAAGAATCTAATATTTAAAAATAGTTTTCGTGTACTCGGATGAATGAAAGGGAAAGTGTTTGAAAAAAAATTGAGAATACATAAAAAACAAAATATAAACACAATTTTAATGAATTTCTAGAATTCAGTTATTTTAGTGGAACATGTCTTGAGAAACGATTGCACTCTTTCCTTTCTTCAATCACTCGTTCGAAAATATTTTTATTTCTTGGATAAGTTTATAAATTTGATTTTTCTGTCAAAAGAGAGCTTGTAAGATATCTTGTATGAACCTTTAAGCAATGCATCATAAATTTTCGCTTAAAATCTCATATCTCACTCAAATATGAATTATAATAAAGTCTTCTATAATGGTTGTTCTGACAGATGAATTCGGTCATAAATGCTTATTTCTCGTATAGGAATTTATAGGAAGACGGAAACAGCTTCTATAATACAGAGACACGGTGTTCATCAATATAAATACCTAAAAAATATTTTCTTTTCGCAAATAAGGTTTTTTTCCAATACTGTAATCGAAGCAAAAGCTTTGAACGCAAGGAATTAACTGTTTAGCACAAATAAAATTTCGAAAAAAGGTAAAATGGGTAATTATTTGAATTGTTATTTATTAATCTCCATAAAGTAATTGAATTATGTTTTACTGAAGGAGAACAACAAAAAAGGCATAACAGCCTCATTTTTAAGATGCATTGACTGATCATTCGCTACAATTACAGGTAATTAGAAGTAATTATCTGCTGGCATTTTTTTTTAAGTTCTCATGAAATTTATCTTTCTATTCTTTTCTAAAAAAGAAGGCTCTCATTATCAAGGGAAAGAAAAGAAGATACGATTTTTTTTTGTTTTGTTTGAAGAACAATATATTTTTGAAAATTAAATAAGGAATTTTGACACTAATTAACACTCACGTTTGATCATTTACATTAGAGAGCTTAATGCTTTTCAAGCTTCAACGTAATAAAATATGCATTAAATAATTAATAGACGGCGAAGACTCATTTTTAAGGATTAAAGATTGTTCGACGTTTTAATTATGTGAATGAAACATCAATGGTGTAACATTTTATTACGTTGCAAAATAAAATATATACTTATATTTACGTTGACGACTAACGGTCAATTTATTATATAATATTTTCTTCGAGTGAAAATGCGTTATATGTCATATTTTCTTATATGGAATTAGGTCATGTTCCCTTTTTGAGAGCATATGACTGAAAGAAAATTTTTCCCGAATCTGTATCTGATGTCCGATAAAGTTGCCAAGGCAGCTGATCTGGGCAATCGACCAGTTTATTTAAAGAGGGAAACGGTGTTATAAATTCATCAATTCATGGATTATATATATATATATATATATATATATATATATATATATATATATAGTGTGTGTGTGTGTGTGTGTAATTATCTCACTTGCAGTAAAATGGAATAACTTTTAGGATTGTAAATAAACACATAATTCAACATATAAAGTTTTCTCATCTCTAATGAGATTCGGATTTGAATTCGGCTATCTGGGTGTTGCTATAATATTACAGAACTATTGAAAAATCAAATATCTTGCTTCTCTATTTTCTGACGTTTACGGTGTTGTAAATTTACGTTTTTATTTGTCTCGTAAACTACAAAGATATTAAACAGAATCCTTCATCAACAGCCTTCAACAACATAAGAAAATCAGACGACTGAATAGTTAATAAAACAATGAAATCGGCTTGAATTTCAGGCCAACAATGTAATCTTTTGTTGGAAATTCTGCCGAAAATATTTTAAAAGTATTGCGAAACTCAGTGAACTTTGCGCCACTATTAAATTGATTTCATTAGAAAGCAATTTTTAAATATCTTCAAACGGTGCAAAATTTATTTTCTGAAGTTGTCATCGGAAAAGGGCAAAATTCAACTTCATTTTTAACTAATATTTAAAATAAATCCTCCGAAACGCACATTTCCACCCTTCAGAGTATATAAGGGTCCATTTTGGAAGCTATGAATCAAGCGGTCTGGCCTGTAGAACAGCAACGCATGTGCTCACGCATGCAAACACATACACTCGTGTTTATTATATAACTGAAATTCTGTGAAGTTGTCAGTCTCTTGTTCAGCTATCAAAATAAGGATTGGATAATGGTAAGAAAAAAAATCACATTTTCAGTAAAATTGAGAATTTTCTTTAAAGAGAAGAACTTTATTCTTCTTCTCCGATCTTGTTGATTGAAAGATGAGATGCATCTGGATTTTCAAATTTAAGTGTCTTGTTTCAAAAGAATAGGAATACAATTTTTTACGATTTTTTTTTCGTAGCTACGCATTTATACATTCAAGAGATGGTCCAGGAGATTATTCTACTACTTCCCAGCAAAATGGCAAACATGCATCTGGAGAGTGCATAAATCGCTCCACCTCGCCTCAAGGAGGAACTCTTTTAGAATTCGATTATTCTGTAACTTGCTTTTTTCTTTTCTCTTTCGCTTCACGGAACAGCTTTCTAATTTCATAGTGCCCCACATCATAATCACTTTTTGAGAGTTTGTAAATTCGTAATCCAAAGATAAAAATGCAATATTTTATTGTTCTGAGTATTGAAATAGTGAATCGTGTATCCCCTTATTGGGTATAATCAATTACTTCGACTTGAAAAATTTATGTGGGCGAACTATATCTCGGAACCCCATAATAAAAATATAAGCAAAATATAAAGATGTTGCATGATCTGAATGGAATAAAAAAAATAAAACTTTAATGAGAGCTTAATCTATGGAAAAAATTTACATCCATTTTTACAATTTTGATAACATTAAATTTATACAACTAGTAATAAATGCGAAATGAGTTTAAAACTCCAGAAAATATTAATTAAGTTCCAAAAACGAATCATATGACATTCGTCGTTTCATTTCTTTACCGATAATTCTCAAAAAAAGGAAAGATGGAAAGCCTTTACATTTAACGTGATTATTTTATCTACATTCATGCATATCATGCGTCAGATGATCTCACTTAAAAAATTTAAATGGATTTAGACACAGGAAATGACTGAATTTTATTATAAAGCAATGTGAATGTAAGCTTAGTTTTTTTTTCTCTCCGAGCAGTCAAAACTCATTTAAGAATTAAATGCATCCTCACCTCTTTGAAGAAATATACTTGTCAGCGCAGAAAATTATGTAATACACTATTTTATTTATCATTTTAATGCATTACATATTAGCAAATATAAGCTATCAGGATAACTACGAAACGAAAAGATATAAATGAAAAATAATTCAGACAAAGATTTAAAATCTGCAGTAAAGGCAACATAGCATAGTCAGTATTTGAGCCATATCCAAAAGCTAACCGTCTGTCGATCAGTACTTTCAAAAATCCGCGAATGCGTTAGCTCAAAAACGGATTGATTTTACTGCATCAAATCTGGAGTGTCATTTTGTGACTGAAATTCGTAGTTCTGTGTCCAATTTTTGTTTCGATCATTTGGGGAAAACGCGTCTAAAATACAAATTCGATATTGAGATGCTGTTAACCGCTTTCCAGAGTCACAGGTTAAGATTTCGTAATGACTCTACTCCATTGTTATACAAAGCGTTCGCTAGTACAATAACTTCATTAGGGAACATGGGAGAAAGTTCTGTAGAGACCATTCCAGCAGATTGTAAACATTATGTAGCTAAAAAGGATAAATAAAATATAACCAGAGGAAGTATTTAGCCGGTTTCTAAAGTACCATATTCAGTTTTTGTTGAATTGCATTGTTCCCTTAAAATTTTAATTTGAATAAAACATTAATGTTTGGGAAAGTTTTCGTCTTCGTTGCAACACGAGTAGCTCTTTGATAGTACAGTATCGAGCGCCCTCTCTCAATCAGATCTTTTATTCCTCTCCTTTGCCTTTACTTATTTCTGTCCAGAATTTCTCAACTAATACAAAGCCTAAAATGATGAATAAAGCATCAATGGATATGATTTTTCTTAGCAGCTTTTCAGTGAACTCTATCATTCATTTTCAGTTGAAATTTCAGCTCAAAGAATAAAACCACATTGCTATTGTCGCCCTGACTGCGCAACTTTCTCACGTCTTTCTGCCTATTCGTATACAAAGATAAAATATTTCTATCGTCAAATAATTCGCACCTGAGATTTCGAATCCATTTGTTTCAGGCCTCCCTGAATAGTAAAGGGCATTTTTGAAATCGTGCCTGTTTGTCTGTGAGCATAATGACTGAAAACTACTTTGAGATAGACAGACGAAATTCGGAATTTGGCATTAAAATAAAATTGTATATTTCTATGAAATTTCGAAAGAAATCTATGAGAAAGAAAAATATGTGTCTGTATCCGAACAAATAAACACGATAACTGCAAAATGCAAATAGTTATTAAGATAATTTTTCGCACACGATTTTAATATCTAAAGTCTTGATCAGTATCAAATTTTGAACCAAATAAGTTAAAAAGCTGTACGTCTATCGATCTTTAAATTCGCAAGCATGTAAACATGATAACTCAAATGGTATAAATGTATAAAGAAATGAAATCTCGCCCACATACTCGCAACTGCAATTGCAGTCCTGTAACAAACTTTGGATTCAATTCGGCCCAGAAAAAGGCGCCCAAAATGCATATTCTTCTTCGATACACTACGAAGCACAAAACACAAGTGTGGTAGACTCTAAAAATAAAAATCGAAGCGAAGTGGTATTTCGCGGATATGGCTTGGCCTTATAATTACTTTCATATAGGGCAAAAGAGAATAAAACCTGTATTTGGGAAATAGGAGAGAAAATTTTGGAAAGAACACTCTCTTTGATTTGGCTTTTCAGAATTAACCAATAAAAATCATATTATTCAATTTTCGGCCAACCGAATCTAACTAGAATGAAATGAGTGAAAAACTCAAGTAATATTAACCAACCATATCTTTTCAAATGAATAGAAAACAAGTAAACATTGAAAGATGTACATGGAATGACTGGGAATAAATCTTAGGAACAAATGCTGACACTTTCAATGCATTTTTTTCTGGGAAAGCTCCACACAAACGGAACAATGAGCTTTGCAATATTCAACTTTCTCAAGAATCGCAAAACTTAACTGCATTTTTATATCCACTTTCAAGAGTGACAAACATAAAATTAAGATTTCATTTTCGTAAACAAATATTATGTACAAAAGAGGTACAGCAAAATATAAATAAATTGACATCGATAAAACATCTTGTTTCGTGCAAATGAAACATATTTTCAACAGCCCAACAAAACAATAACTCACTTTTTAGGGACGAGCGTGCGCAAGTTCCAAAGGTTTATTAGCTCTGTTTTAAATGAAATAGTTATCCAGCAACCGAGACATGTTATCAATGCAAAATATCATAAAAAATTTGATAACCTTTTAAGAGAAGAGAAGAACGATAAATATTAAACTTTCAACGCGTTTTCAAAAAATCCTTAACTACCAAAATCACTAACGCTAAACCTTTCATCCAGGCACAAGAAATTGCAGGCACTTATTTCTTTAATAAGATAAGTATTTATAAAACAAATTTCCGCTTGAGTGAATCGAAAGAATTCAACAGGAATGCAATTCATTCCAAGAAAGAGACAATGCTCTTCCTTCACAATCAGTATTTTTAATCAGTATCTTACGATAATACAAGCACCTCTTTGTTTAACCCCAGCAGAATACCTTTTAAAAAGAATTTGCCATTAATAATAGAGCCATATTTCACAGAAATAGAATAAAGAAACATAAAAAACGACCTCATTTGCTCCAGGTAATTACTAATAATTCCCAGCCATTACTCTTATAATTACATTTAATTACCTATCATTGTTTTATAAAGGAGATATATTTTATTTGGACTTAAGAAAAATTCGTTAAACCACGATAAATTATTTTTATTTTGTGAGACTGAAAAAAACGTTTGACTTTAATTAAATCTTAAAGGCTCTTTTATTAAATGATATTAAGAAACGTCTGGGACATTATAATAACTTTCAAAATGATAAAACAAAAATCAAAGATGTAAGGAATGAGTCAGAGAAAGTTTTCTTTTAGTTTAGTTATATTAACGTCCTCCCATTTTAAAGCAACACTAGGGTTATTTTGGGACGGACCTCGTCATTTTGAACTGCGATCATATGACGAGGCCGACACCTGAGCTATCGCCCCCTCTCCAAACTTCCACACCACACCAGTCGGAGAACGTTTGACCCCAACGGATTTAACATGCACCAGACCCGCTTACACGGCGGTTCTTAGGTGGAATCGGTTTTCGAACTAGAAACCCTCCGGTTCCGTAGCCGAGATGTTCGGCCTAGTGAGCGAAAGGGAGTGGACGGAGAAATTTTGAAAAAGAGATAGAAGACGTTTAATACTTATTATTTACATCAATAGAATATAATTGAGATACTTAAATACATTTTAAAATATTAATCAAATTTCAATGTTAACAACAAACAATTAAACAACTTATGCAGGTTTCGTTTCAATCGAGCAAAAAACTTATGCTTTTTAATGAGGGAAACATCTTTCAAGTACCAGAAAAAAAGTAGAAGATTTGAATTTCCCTCAGTTAATCAGCAGTTTAGAACTGCAGGTTTATTTCGAAGTAAATTTATTTTTATAAATTTATAAATTTTTAAATTTATTTATTATTAAATTTATTAAACACTAGATAATAAATTCCTTTAAGCACATTACATTATAAGCTTACAAAGAGACGACATGAAAGAGTTAAATACAACAGAAAAAATACATCATTAATCTTAAATAAATTTAATAAAAAGTTTTTAAAGGCACAGTTTTAAAAGTTTACTAAATTGAGGCATTTTTTTTTTTAAATTTCTACTATTCTTGCCTTTCCAATTTTATTTACTTTTTATCTATGATCATGAATATGGGTGATCTTGAGATAAGTAATCGATTATTTTCTCAAATTCACTATTAGATGTGACCATTTAATGGAATCGAAAGTGAATTGAATGAGTCGATTCACTTCAAATTAAGTTATGAAAATATTGAAACAGTGCATTATCACAAAGCATACAAGTACAAACAATTTCATTAATATCCGAGCTGAAACTT
The DNA here is from genome assembly GCA_026543865.1 of Argiope aurantia. NCBI lineage: Eukaryota > Metazoa > Arthropoda > Arachnida > Araneae > Araneidae > Argiope > Argiope aurantia. The sequence goes on from JAPMOR010103040.1 coordinate 401,846, forward strand.
ACTTCAAAATTTAATTCTTACGAACATGAACAAATTCAAGTAAAAGTATATAAAAACGCAGTTAAATCTTTGAAGTTTGGTTTCATGAATTTGTGAAGGGAATTCTGTAACAATCCAGTATTTAAAGAATCATAATTTGCACCAATGCAATTTTAATTATAAAAATGCTAGAATTTTAAAATAAAATTCTTCAGTTATTAGTCCGAAATGAATTACATTCGATTCCATATTATAATTGCCCTGCTTATATGCATTCAGGCAGTGTTTAGGCAGATTAGCAACTGGAATGGAATGGTAATAATAATAATTAATATTGCATTAAAAAACAGCGGCTCATCTAAGCTAAATATTACGTAAATGTTAAAATACTAGGATTCATTTCAGACAAATTTGGTTTCCATATAAGATGCGAAGACAATTGCAAAATCCACGTTGCCATACTCAGTGTTCATTTAATGAACTGACATCTTTGAATTGAAATAATTTCTCAATGTGCCATTAGATATCGGTGCATATGCATGCAATGAGATGACATAAAAAGAAATTGTTTAATTTCGGTTTCACTCCTTTTTTGCAATGTTTTTAAAACTGTCATATGAGTCGAGCATTACAATTAAAAAAAATAATATTTAAACGATCAATAGTAATTCTAAGGAAATGGTACTCAAGATACAAAAGACAACTTAATCCTTCTATAGCAAGGCTTTTTTCGGCTGCAGTTTTGCTGCATTATCCATATTGAGAATTGCATTCAAATTTTAAACATATATTACATTCCTTTCCTTTGTCCCTTTCAATAAAAACAATATGTTGTCTTATTTTCAAGATTCAAATATTATTTCATTCCAATTTATATATTAATTAAAATTTGTTTATGTTTACTAAAGAATTTTATTCAATAAAAAATTTCTTATGAATTATATTTGTTAACAATCAAAATTTTAAATTTTTTAAAAAATATAATTTTTTTTCTTATTCAAAAATGATATGATTGCTATAAAAATTATAATTGAAAATGTCGAGAAAGTTTATAAAATAGCTAGAAAATATTATATGAATGTACGAAAGGAATGAACAATCACAACTAATATAATTGCTGAAGAAATGTTTCGAGCATGACTCATTTTAGTTTTTCACGAAGTGTTTTTATATTACAAAGAAACTTTTAAAATGTTCTTTTACGATAAAGGAATTATCAGTTTCTAGTAAGAAAGAAATTTTAGAAAACCCCGATAAAACCATCTCTTTGAACTTTGCCATTCTTTCGAGAAAATAAAATAAAAATCGGAAATGAGTAAGATCAAGTTCAAGAGTTGAAAACTGTCGTTTTTATAAGCATTGTTCTTATGTTTCGCTCTTCTAGACTTTAAAAGTTGCCGATAAGGGGCAAGAAATTGAAGAAACGGTCAGTTTGCCGTCTCGTAACATGACTCCTCTGGGCTAAAGCAAAGCTTTTAAAAAAAAACTAAAATTTCGATAGAAGTTCTTCGATAGAATCAATTCTTTTGAGAAAAAGATTGAAAAAGGGAACAGTTCTGATAAATTTCCAAAATGGAATCTCAAATATTTTCCTTCAATGTAAATATTTATATTTTTTTATGTAACCAGTCTAAGAAATCTTACAACAGAGAAATAAAATTATCAGATGTAAAAATAACTTTTGAAAGATACAGAACAATTTCCGAAATTTACCGATTACAGCTTAAGACTGATGCTTCACGAAAATATTTCGTGAGACATTAGTGTGTTGATAAGTGTTTAAAACAGCCATAATTAATTATTTACGTGAAGAATTTGTTGGCAAATAAAAATGGTATTAAAAGAATCTTCATTATATTTATTTAATTCCTAAGTTTAACATTTACAATTTGTAGCTACATAATGATGATTTGGAATACAAAGTAATTACGATTTGAATTACCTTATATTAGATATGGGGGTATTCAGCAAACATCAAAAACTGTAAAAATACTAAATAAATATAATGATCTGAAATTTTAATTCCAAATAAATTTAATTTCTAAAGTATAAGAGTGAAAATTCATATTATACTTTTTTTTTAGAAAAACCGAACTTAAATGGAACTGAAAATCTATTATTAAAGTTTAAAAGAGTTTTTTGAATTATATAATATTTAATAAAAATTATTGATATAAATTACATGATTATTAGAGATATTTGATTTCATAACAATCTTCAAATTGATTTTTTAACAAGCAGAATTATAGAAAATATGAATTTTAAAGTAAGAAAAATATGAAAAATAAAATAAAGAAAACTGCCAAATGGAACGAAAAAAAACCCCGGTTAAAATATAAATATAAGACTCAAAAGCTATGTATTTATATTATAACTAATTATAAAATATTGAAAAAAAAAATATAGCTCAATCTTTAGTTCGCCCAAAGGTCTAAGGTTTGTTAAAATTGAAAAAAAAAATAGTACAGAATTAATTACGCATGAAGTACTTTATACTTTTTGTTTTCTAGTTTATGCGTAATGATTGAAAAAAAAAACAGTAAAAAAATATTTGAAAAAAGTTAGAAGAAAAGTGTTGAAAGAAATTTAGAAATAGTGTTAAAATTTCAGAGCTTTTAACAAAATTTAGGTTTTTGGCATTAAATACAAACACGCAGTATTTCATGAAACTTAACGAAACGTCACGGCAGAAAGGAAAACACTGTCTTTCAATAAAATAAAATGTTCCGAAGAGAAAGAAACGAATGCATCAGCGTAATTCGTTAGCCTGGCTGACATATTACAGAACAACAGAGGGGAAAACTGAGAGTGAAACAGCCAAGAACATTTTGAAATATCTAGAAGGTGAAAAATAATGCACTGGAATCGTTTGATTATGATGAAGAAACTATAAATCCAAAGTAGTAAAAATGGTTTGCAATTTAGAGGTTAACATTCAGCGCCCAGTTTAATATCTCTTTTGCTCATTTCAATTCAACAAGTCACCATTCCTACATTTATGTGAAAATTGAGGGTAGAGCCAATAGTGAAACAGGCCAAGAAGTACATTTTGAAACAGCTGTGAAAAATTGTCTGAATTAATTTGTGAAGGAGTTGAGTTAAATGAAAGCACCGTTAACGCAACTAATCTTATTAAAGACCAGAATTACATTATTGAAATTTTCGGGGCAGCTCAGACAGGAAAATGCACCCCAGATTTGTGTGCAGGAGATCTTGGATCTTTCAGTTTCTCTTAATGGCTATTGTGTGTGCACTGGAATCGAAGCCTGTTAACCTCCCAAACGTGTCCAACAAATGAACTCAAAAGCCTGTAAACTGCGTTGTTATTAACTTCTCTTTGATTCGGCCTTAAAAGATATCAATCTGTGAAATATAGTCCTAAACATTTTTAAAGTTACTCCATCAACGAAGCAATTGGTGGACAGTGCATTACACAAATTTTCGATGATTGATTTAGTTAAACCCATTCTTCTCTAATTCAGAGTCTGTTGTGATAGAGAATGAGTAGAACCTGTCTTTGGTTGGTTTAAAAAAGTATTAAAAAATCCGAAGGCAATAAGAAATGCTAAAACTTTCTCGATAAATTTTGAAGCTATGAATTAGATTGGATTAGCTAATCTTTGTTTTTGATTCAAAAAATGTTAAATGAATTCATGATTCAAAAATTATGCAAAATTATGACATGAAACATGAATGCATCTAAATGTTTTATATACAGGATGAATAATCGCTTAACGATATTTCTGTTTCTGCATATTAAGTTATCTGGATAAATGACGTGTATCTGATTTTTTTGACAAATAAACTTTTGAAAAGACTTGCCAAAGAGTGCATTTTTTTCATATAAAAATTTACCCAATATTTTCCAATTTTTAAAAATATTTAAAGCAAGACTTTTTAGTTTAAATCAATAATTTTTAAAGGAAATAATATACAAAGATTAAAAAAAGAAAGAAATTTAAAATACACTGATCTGTAGAAATGGTCTTTCGAAATGCTTTGAAAGAACCTAGATGCATAAAAGTAACAAGAAGAGTTCAAGAATTCATAAAATGACTTTCCGTGCTTACATTAAAAGCTAAGATTTTATTCCTAGGAATGCTTTTGAACTGGAATTTCAATATGAATTCAGAAATATTTGCGCATGCAGCGACAAGAAAGAACAAAATTGCAAAGATATTCGGTTAAAGGCATTCAAATAAGGAAGAACGCTTTTAGAAGAAACCACATGTTGGATTTGAAGTGAAGACAGAAATCTGCAGACAATTAACTTCCACATTTAAACATTCTTGCAGTGGAATTTAAATAAAGTAAAATTTCCAGTAGGGTGAAAGAGAAATTCTTTTCAATGAACAGACAAATGATGGAGTGAGAAGTTTTCCGAGTCGACGCCATACTAAAAGGATTTCCAAAAATAGTAAAAATGTATTTTGGGCGATTCAGACTTCTAAATGAGAACCCGTATGCACCAAACAGTTTAAAAGGCAATGCGCGGGAGAAGAATTTTTCTTAAAGACTAGATAAAGCTCATAGGGCTGAAATGTACAAGTACAGAAAGAAAAGCAAAAGCTACCGAAACGCAAGAGTATTGCAACATAGTCAAAAAAAGCATAAGAGAAAAATCAATAAAGATGCCCAGAACTCTGCTAAGAAAGGAAGTAAAATGTGAAATTAATCTTTCATTGAGCAACACTTAAAACTGGGCTGTAACACGAAGAAGTTTGACGAGAGAATAATGATAACTGTGCACAAGAGGAAACCAGCAATACTTCTCCCCGGAATTTTCTCGCATTCTCTTTAATAAAGGTGTTATCCCAGAGATCGCCTTTCATGGTATTGACGTACTATCGTTACGAAATATTAACTATTAGAATGAGTTTAGCTTTTTTATTGAATCTATCGTGTCATCCTTGGCGAGTTATTTGGCGATTAATTACTAGCATGCGAGTAATAGTATCCGAAAATCGAATGAATGTTTTCGATGGATTTTCACCATCTGATTGAAACGAGCACTTGACACAAAACTAGAATTATGGTTACAAAATCGCATATCAAATTTGATATCTGTGAACCGAATTTAATCTATTTAACTTTCTTCATTTCGTAATTTATGTTAGTTTACATTTGCACATAGATAGACTTCTGAACGGAGCTTACACAAAATTTCACAAAAATCTGTAAATTTGGTGTTAAGTTCTTATACCAAATTTCATCCAAATAACTCAAAGGTTTCTGAATTATCTTCTACACAGACAGATCTAATGTATGACACCAAAAATATAATTCACCATAATCCTCATATCTGGTAATCCTCTATGAAGAATTTAAGACTGATTTTATGGAATCTATTCTAATTATACTGAGCATATTTTCTTGTGAGAGTGAATTATTGACCAGTTTGCTTTCTTAACTTTTAATTTTCTACATCAGAGGCATCTTTCTTTTGCTTCATTCGAAGGAAGATCAAAGAACCATAATAAAAAATTAAAGTAGATTTGAGCCCTTCGAAACTGAAGGAAACTTGGAATTAAAATGTTTAATCAAGTGTTAAAATACTAGTAAATTTTCTAACATAAAAATAAAGTATGTTCAGGTTAAAAAAACTACTGCTGCAGCTTTGACTTCTTCTTGTAGTTAAATGTCTGAAGTTAATGTATTAATCCATACAATTTAAAACAGGCTTGCAGAAAAAGAATTTTTATACTCTTCATTTAACTTCAAAGCTTCGGAAAAACAAGAAACTTGAGGAATGTTACAGATCGGTGTATTAAAGGTATTATTTCTAAAAGATGTTCAGTTTTAAAAGGAATGAACACCACCTAAACTGATCTACATTCATTTTGGATTTTATTTCTTAGTATTAAATCCATTTTATGGCCATTACTTCAGGAATTTGTATGAATATTTGAGATTTCCAGATTTTTTTAATTTGCGATTTTTAATATATATTTTTTATATATATTTTAAGAAATTGGAATCGATGCAATCCCAAATTTTATCTATTATCATACAATGAATCGTTTGATTCAAACTAAACAATCTATTTTTTTTTGTAAAATTATGCCTAAATTTTCATTTTTCAGTACTTGACATTTTAAATACCTGAAGAACAGACCCAATGGTTTATAGTTGATTGTCAAGGAATTTAGAATCTTTGAATGCGCATTTGATTGCATCACTATGCAGAAGCATCAAGAATTGAATATTGAGAATTCATATCTTTAATTGAAATAGCATTTTTTGCTGCGTGGTTTTCTATTAATAGAGATAATGTTTTTTCAAGCCTATTACACAAAATTTATTCATTTATGCTTTTCAATATATTTATATACCTGCATGGTCCTGAAAAAAATAATCAATGTTAAATTATGTTATATGAAAATGTACGTACTTTCCTATATCAACGATTCCCAATGATTAATTATTCTTTTAACTCAAGTGTTTCTTATAAAATTAACGCCGGCCTCCTGGGTACAGGATTTAAAGCCCCTTCTCCATAATCCGAGTATTCTGGGTTCGAGTCCAGGTTCGTGCATGGTTGATCTGTGCTCTCTCTGTTAGGTGTATGAATGTGCAACCCTGTAAAAAGAGGTTCTACAAGCGAATGTGACACATGAAGTAGCTAAGTCGTACTCTTGGCCATAGTTGGTGCTACTGGAAAAAAACAAGAGATTTCACTCAGCTTAAATCGCCGAGAGATCTGTCAGAGGGCTTGTAAAGTGCCATATAACCAGTAACCATAAAGTGCCAGTAACAACATAAAATAAATATACATTTTACATACATTATTAATTATATGTTATAATATATATATATATATATATATTATACTCTACCTACAATATGTATTTGACCACCCATGTAAATGAGATATCTGCGGTCCTAATCTACATCACGCCTTATGTATTTAAATTTCTTGTAGGAAACAACATTGGCATTAGTCGCATACAAGATAGCGCAAAACTCAGAGCTGTCTGACTTTGAGAAAGACGTAATTGTTGGATATCGGAGAAATGGTCTTTCCTTGAGGTATATATGTAGCGAGTTAAATATTCCAGAATTGATGGTGGCTTTTGTGATTAAGAAGTGGAAAGGGAGTAATGAATGAGCTACGAAACTAAGAGATGGTGACCAACGGCTGAGAACCGCACCACTGGCCACATATTCCCCAGTTTAACGAGCAACTGTTGCATCGATAAATACCATCCGCAAGGAAGCACATTTGCTTGGTTTCCATCGTCGTGCTGCGGCCCATAAGCCTTTGATCACACGTTTGAACCACGCTGCTCGGTTGGAGTGGTTCAAGGCACTTCGAAATCGGACCTTAGATCAGTGGAAACAGGTTCTCTGGACTGATAACTCAACTCAATCTCTAGCAGACGGATGGCAGAGTGTGGGTTTGGCGTATGCATGGAAAGCGCCTTTTGCCAGAATGCATTCTGCCTACAGTAAAGTTTGGCGGAGGTGGAATTATGGTCTGGGCATGTTTGTTGTGGTATGGACTGCGATCCTAATTGATGGTAAGTTCAACGCCGCATCCTATTCCACTATTCTCGATAACAACGTCCTTCCTTCTTTGTGGACATTTTACAGATTGGATCATTGTTATTTCTACGATGACAACGACTCTTGTCATGCTATGAGATCTACCTTGGATTGGTAATGGGGTGAGATCTACTGTACTGGCTTAATCGGTGTCCAGATTTGAATCCTATAAAAAACATTTGGGATCGCCGAAATGTGGGATGTAGCAACCGTCTAAAACCTAACTTTTAGAAAATATGAAAAAATTTACATGTTTTCTAAAAGCTGAGTGGAAGAAAATACCCAAACATTTGTGGAAAGCATGCTCCGGAGGTAAGCTGCAGTTGCCTTTAGTTGAGGCTCTACCAACTACTGAATATGAATAATTTGTGTTTATCTCTTTTATCACAAGTGTCCAATTACTTATTAGTAGATAGTGTACAGTACACTCCCGAGTATTGGGTTCGCGACTCTCCGGCTTCCGTACGATCCGACCAAGTTCTCTTTTATCGTCATTCAGTGAGGAGGGCGAGGCGTCGCAGAAGTAGTCGTCTATTTAGGACTTTTCCAAAAACTGTAAGATTTGATAGGGTTTCATTTTCATGTCTGTGCATTCATTCATCAGTAAAAAATAAAATCGGTTTCCGTCCATTTTCTTAAGAACAAAGCCTACGATTTACCTTAACGGTTTTTTTTTGTTTCCTACTTTTTAGTTATGAATTGCAGAATTTATATTAAAATGTGAATATAAACTTACTTTTTCTCTCATAAATTCTTCAAACGTGCAGTGCAGTATATAAACATAAAGAAACTACCAGTATAGAGCCTTCTGTTTTAACTCAATGCTTTAACGGCAGCTGTTGTTTCTATGATTCACCGGGTTGAGGCCGCTTTCACGTTCTACACGGCTTGAGATAAATGGAGCGCTTAGTACCCAATAGGAAATGAGGTAATGCGTTTGGCATAAGAACTGCTATTGGTTGGCAAAGAAATAAGTTCATAGAATCGACTTATTTGTAATCCAGTTTGCCCTTCCGCCACATTAGGCCGGAGGTTTGGAAGTGCCCTGTATGGAGTATTGTATATTTTGTTGATAATTTTCACTCGCTTTCTGCTAGAGTTTTGAAGTTTTGTAAGCATCCTACTGTTAATATTTTCAGAACTTGATCGGAATCTTATGAATAGACATAATCGCATTCCGCGCAAATAATGGCTCTTGATTATAAATAATTTAATTTTAATATTTCATGATATTTGAAATATGAAAAGAAAAATATAATTAATTTTAAGATAAAGGAAATAATCAAAATAATATGCATTTATTACTTACTGTGATAACGAATGTGTATAACAAACAATTTCTGTTAAATTTCTAATTTCATTTAAAGAACTCCTTTCGGTATGTTAAAAAGAAATTTAAGGGAAGATGCTGTTAACAAAAGGGATTGGATTTCTTTCCTGTTTCCTAATAAATTAAAAATGATAAATGATAGTTAGATTCTCAATTTTTTTTATTTCTAAAATGATCATTTATTTTTCGCCATTTCTTAATGAGAATTAGATATTTCCAATGAAACCATTAATAAATAAAATGAAATATATTTCTCGACATAAAGCAAATTCAGTTTGAAACTAAAAGTTCAATTTTGAATTTTTATAAACACAAATTTGTGTACGTCCCCAGCAAGAAATGTTATGATTCATGTCACAGTTTTTGTTGCTTTTGTCCAATTTTTTTCAAATAAAATGATGGGAAATTTTTCCAACAGAAGTATAATGGAAAGATTTTTCTTTTATGTTTTTAACGAGTCAAAGTCGGTAAAAAATCCACAAATGTTATTAGGTTTTTTAAAGAACGCATTTCATTCAAAGTGAAATTTATTTAATATTAAAGAACATAAATAATAATGCTGAAATATCTGATAACTAATAATCGATTGAAAAATTGGTATGAAAGCCTTTTTAGAGATATTCCGTGTCACTGCTTATTCAACCCAAATTCACATATTATTCAAAATCCAATCGAAATCCATTTCCTTGATCAATATTGTTCGTGAAATCTTCATCTAAAAGCCTTTTGGATATTTAATGTCAGAAATGTTTTATTTATACTGTGGTATTTTTTTAAAACATGTGCTATTAAGAGGATTGCCTCGAATAAATCAATATCTAAAAACATGCGCTTCGCTTGAAAGTTCGATTTGCAACTCAACACCTTGATATTTTCTGTTATTTCTCAAAATAAGTTTCAAAAATGATATTTGAAATCATAATGTAATATCCCGGAATATATGATATATACATTGATATACCTGATCCTGCTTAGAATCTAAGCACTTAAAATAGAGTAATTTAAACGTTATGAAATAACTTTTCGCTACAATTTCTTTCACTGCTCTTTGTTTGCTGTCTTCTCTGTCGTCTGACCCTTCGGCCAGATGCTAAGCACATTTCTTCAGTTTTATCTTCTTGCTTTGGATCCCTAAACGCGGATTCGGGAACTTTTCAATTTCTATTTCCCTGTTCATCAATGTGCTGTATAGTAAACAATAGAAGCTCCTTCAGATGATGGTTTTTATTGCTAAAATCTAAAATGCTTCTCTTCTTTTTGATGCTTCTGAGCTTGAGCGTAAAAACTGCATTATGTTTTTCTTTACTCTCAAGTTCTCTCGGAAAGAGCAAGACTCATTTATCAAGAATATTTAAAATTTTATGAAAGCACAAACGTCGCATAATAATTAAAGTAATATGAGCGGAAATGTAATTGCCGGTTCTTTAGAAAGTGTATCAAACATCTATGCATAAGAACTAATCCGAGTTAAAGGCAAAAATAAAAATGCTCGAAAACATCTAAATTTGAATGAATTTTTGTTATTTAAATCATTTAAAAATTGATCAATTTTAGAAGTTTGAAATTGTCATAGAAGTAAACCTCAAAATATCTGCGCAAATTTCTTGTTACCAGACTCTTTCCTTTCCGAAGACGTTGTATGCGGACTAACATTTATTTTCTCTTGTATAAACATATTTATATCGATGTCATTGCATGAAATTCAAGTATCCTAAAGAATAGAATATATTTTGCTTACTTATTCATAATTCATTCGCCATTTTTTTGCCATGGTGAGATGCGAGGTATGGTTGCCAAATCTATTGTAAGTATGCCCAGTGGAATTATTCACTTACTATTATTCAAAACCCTTGCCATTCTACTTCTTTTCTGTTTCATGTACTATGTTTTAGTCGACATTTATTATAATTTAAAATATATTTTTTGATAAATGCTATTCCCTATACTTTATAAGAAAAGTATTTGTTTTCTTTTAGAATATCCAAGTACTCTTCCAAGCCTTAGGCACCATGTAAAATATGTAAATATAACAGATATTTCGTACTTAAATATGTAACATGAGATGATATGCAATTTTTTAAAAAAATTCATACATTATTGATATCGCATGCACTCTAATATCAGCCCAGTCTATAATTCTAAATGATAAAAGATAAGGCATATACTTTCAAATGGAAAAATGCATTGAATGATATAAAACGTTATATTTTATGTTGTTTGAACGAATATCTGCACTTCTGTAAATAATGCCAGTTGATAAGTATCATCCTGTGAGTTTTTAAGCGTAATAAAATACTCTTGAGATGTATAATATTTTAAGCATAAAAAAAATCCCATATTTTTTGGAATTAAAATTAATGAATTTTATGACGAATGATTACTTACACCGGTGATAAATTATTTTTTTTAAATATAATTTCAATGGACACTTGGAAAAAGATTTGTCGAATAACTTACTGCAATTCCTCCAGATTGTTGTTCGAGACTCGATTTCACCGAAAGATCATCGCATAAGTAAATCTAGATCACGTTAAACCAATCGGAGCCAAATGTCTTCCTTCTGGTGAGATGTGGAGGTTTGTAGAGGAGTTATTAACTCAGGTGTCGCCCTCGTCACCTGCCCGCCTTTCAAAATTCCGAGGTTCATCCCAAAAAATTGCGTAATATTGTTTTAAAATGAGGTGTTAATATAACTAACTTAAACTAATTCAGCTTGCCGTTGAGTATCTTAAAATTCGAAACTCGGCTAGTTTCTGTCTCAAAATTGTGAAACTTTGTTCTTATTAAAATGTTAGCAAGTCTAGAATGTTTTACTAAACATGAATAATAAAACTTCGGAATGTTATAGAAAGTAAAAAATCGTATTTTTATTTTCAGAAATTCATTTATTCTTTCAAACAATGTAAAATGTAATTTTTTTCGTTATTTAGAGGGGTTTTTTTTTCCGATGGGAAGAATGTGTTTATCGTCACCTGTTTAAATATTAACTAATGGGATGCGATTAGAGCAGACACCTTGTACATTCTATTACATAAATAAGCACAATATTTACAAAATTCTGTCTTTTTTTTTCTTTCTTCAAATCATATCTGCGGCTTAGAAGGTAAAATACTCATTATCTGAATATGAGCTGTTGTTATTTGATCCGTTGCAGCTCAGTATATTACATATTTTACTTTCATTTTCTTTATTCCCTAAAAGGTATTCTTTTTCCCAAGTTTAACTCCTTGTGGCCAAATTGTATTAAAATATCTTGGGTAATATCTTAGATTTCGGAAATTTTCAGTTGCATTTCGTATGTATATAACTTATTTATCTGTTTAATACTTACCTGAAATCAAAAGCAAAAGATTCTGTCAAATAACGCTTTTTCAAATCCAAGGAATGATTCAAAATACAATATATAGATTCTCAAGTTTATCAGAAAATAAAAAATTATTTTAAAAATAGGTCAAAATATTTAAGTTCTATAATGGATTCCACTTCTGGGAAAGAAGTAAAAATAATCGATTGTCCGAAATTATATTTATATCTAATAGTCTGAAATAACTGAAATCATATTTTGCGAGATAATATTTCCTGCTACAGCTAAGGTTTAGTTCTTTGGAATGAAGTCTCGAGTTGTGATTAGCGAGTGTTATCTTTAACTTTAGTTAACACGCGGTTACTTCATGTACCAAACAATATTTTTTTCAAAATGTATGCTACAAGATTAAACGAAGTAAAGTATTCGCAATCTTAAAGAGTTAACGTTTGCAAAAGAAAAACTCCGAATTACTTTTTCTTATAAAAAAGTTTTACCTCGTTGGTGCTAAGCATTCTCATTCCTCGGATATTACATTCGGGAGCTTCGAAGAATCTTAACATTTCCATCTAACAAAACCCCCCAAATTTAAAATGTCTGTTCTTTTAGAAACGCAAACGTCCTTCATTTTTGTAAATCTATACAGATTTTTAACTTGTATAGTTCCAAGCAGCAGCAGAAATCTGAAACGTGTACGTTTCTTTGGGAAAGAAGGCGATCCAAGAAGAGTTTCTGAAAGAAATTGTATCCAACTATGCTAAAAGAAGTAGTCATCAAAGACGGTGTCTGGTGCATTCACCTTGCCATTGATCAACATTTTCGATTTTCTGAATGTGTTTAAAGAAGGAGTTTTGAGCATAAGAATGGAAAATTTTAATTACGCTTGTAGTTTTCATTGTATTTTAGCATGTTTTAATAATGAAAAATGGCACTACTTTTTTATTTTGATGCGAGTAAATTTTATCGGTCAATCAGTTCACCATTTCTAGTTCTGTTTCTAATTCACTGTAACTTTTATACAATAAAAGTTAAAGATTAAATAAATTAATCCATTCATAGTTTTGTTAGAATTGCAGTTTTCCCACAGCTTAAGTTAACTATGTGTAAAAGACGAGTTTTCGAAAAATTATGAAATTTTTTATTTAATATTCTTAACATTTGAACAATTTTATTTATAAAAGCATTCGAATTTCGGTTCTGAATCTACACTGACATTTATTGGATTGTTCGGAAAGTAATTTCGTTTTTTCCCGACAGAGGATTTAATTGTATTTTTTTGCATCCAACTTCACATTTAAGCCGTATAATTTTTATATGCTTTGAGAGCTCATATAGCAAGGCTTGTGTGTGAAAAATTCCAATTAATTCTACGCAGTAGTTTTTGGTTGGTGCCCTTTTAAATATGGAGAGCGATAAGCAGCATTTTTGACATATCTTACTGTTTTACTACAGAAAGGGTAAAAATGCTGTTCAAGCCAGAAAGAAATGGACCGATGTGTATGGAGAAGGTATGTTGACAGTACGCCAGAGCCAGAACTGGTTCGCTAAATTTTTTAGACGGTAAAACTTTCACCTCAAATGAGAAGGTCAAAAACCACCTCGATCAGTTTTTTGGCAGCAAAGACCAAAAATTTTTATGAGCGTGGAATTATGCTACTACCAGAAAGATGGCAAAAGGTGTTGGACCAGAATATATAATTTAATAAAGTATTTGTTTATTATACGAAAACTGTTTTTCATTTCCAAAAAAAAAAAAAAAAAAAAAAAAACGAAATTACTTTTCGAACAACCCAATATATATGCATTTACATACGTTTTAATGCCATTTCAATGTTAAATTCTAAAATTTGATAGAATTTTCTTACGAAGAACCTGACAAAATTATTGCATAATTTTTAAACAAATACAAATTTTTAAACATATAACACAAATTCACATTTATTACAGAGTATGCGAGAAAGTTTTGAAGAGACCACTCCCGTAGGATTTGAAATGATAATGCATCAATAAAATAATAGCTATAAATATATAGACATGGAAGAAATGGATTTTTACTATTAATCCATACTGTTACAGTTAGAGATTTTACTGAGGCAAGATTTCGTTGATGTATTTTGTTAAAGATCACACATTTTGTATTATGTGTTTCGATGTTTGATCACACAGTTTTCAAAAAATTTCATAATTAGTTTGTATTGACATATTTTAGTATTGTAATTTTTACATTGGAAGATATCGAGTATTGTAGCTTATGATGAATTGGTTTGCATAAATAGTTTAATTTAGGAAAAGTTAATTTATTTAAATAAAACCATACATAGTTTTGAATATATATTTAGAAAATTCATTTAATTAGTCTTCCCATAGGGTAATTTTAATTAAAAACTATCGTAAGGAAAATTTATTAAACGCACTATTTTTAAAAAGTCCATTTGTACAAAATACAAGATCATAGAATTGAAAATTTTGCTTACATTTATCGCACAACTTTTAAATATTATGGATAATAGTTAATATTTTAATCTAATAAAATAGTTAATATTTTAATCTAATAAAATATTTAATAATTTAATCTAATAAAATAGTTAATATTTTAATCTAATTAAAGAGGAGCAATGATTCTAACAAGATTTGAGAAAAAGATTTTTATACAACCTTCTTAGTCCTGAAATTTAAAATTATTCAACAATCACTGAACGCAGAAAAATCTTAAATCTATTTCCGTTTGGAGATAAATAAAAAGAAATTCAAACTTGCATCTGTTTCCTTTATTAGAATTAAGAAGCATTTAGAATCCCTACAAATACTTTTCAATAATATTCTTAAAATCGTAAATGTCATTTAAAAGAATTCCCACAGAAATACGATGATTAATGATACGAGATAATTAAAAATAGTGTTTTTAACCCTACTGACATAAATATTTTCTACTGCAAAAAACTTAAAACTTGCATTAAAGGACTTAAAACAAACAAATTAATTATATCTAGTTTAATTATTAATTCTCTTAATAATTAGAAGCTAAGTAGTTTCAAAATATACCAAGTACTTTAACTATGTTACGATTATCTAATTGTCTATGGCATTTTAATTAGTTTTCTGTCGCATTCGAAACAAATGGAAGTTTTTATGAAAGTTTTCTTTTAAGGATTGAGTCAGTTTTTAAAATTCAAAGATTTGTAATATTTAATTTAGATTTAATTTAGATTTAATTGAAGAACATATATAAATTCTGAAATTATTTTACTTAAATGAACTGATTATTATTTTACTTAAATGATTTGATATAGCTGAAAGGTTCAGCTATATCAAAAAGTTGATATTTCTTAAGAAAGAAAATTGCTTATTAAATATCCAAGGATTATAAAATTACTTTCTTCATCTATTATTGTAATTATAATTTAATGAATTGTATGTTTTCGGCTTCAAATATATCATTTCTTGCACACTTTTATTTAACTGAGAATTTTTTTTAAAAATATTTAAGGGGAGAGTGTACTCTATCAGATAGTTTTGAATATTATTCATTCAAGGTTATGAAATTTTTTTATGCATATGTATTAACATATAAATATGTCAAACTTTTTAAGAAATATTTTAAAACAAAATATTTTATTTATAAAAAGTTCAAAAGTTATATAATTTTTAAAAAAATTCAAAATATTCCAGGCGATTTAATTAAAATTTTTTCTATTATTTTTTTTCTTATTACCCAACGTAAATTTAATTTGAACAAAACTACTTATGATTTTGTAGTTCCAATTAAATACTAATTTTTTAGAAATATTTTTATAGACACTTACTGAATGTTCATAGGAATTTAATGTTTTTCTGAATTAAAATTGATTTTTAACAAACTAAAAGAAAATGGGACATGCATTTTATGTTTCTAATGTTTGACCGACATATTTACTATCAATTTCTCTTAATTTCTTCAAAAATTAAGACACCTGAAGCATTTTTAAAATATTTGTCTAATTATAATATCATTCTGAGAAAAGTCATTAAGATGTATTTTTTTCCTCTTATCTCTTCAAATATTCATTTTATTAAACAATATTTTTTAACACTATTTTAGTTGAATATAAACATATATTTTGGTGATGAAACGATAGACATAAATTTGCATGTTTTCATCCATTTTTGCTTATTTCAAAGTCCACAATTCCCTTAAAATTTTATTTCCTTCATTTTAATGTGCCAAATCGGCGGTTAATAGTCTACATATTTCCTCTCAAAAAACTTGTCTGGTTTTTTTAATTCTTAAATACTCTTTACTATGATACCGCTTTTTTTCAATCCTTTCTTATGGCAAGGAACCTTTTATTAATATTGCAAAAAACGTGTCTTATGGCAAGGAACCTTTTATTAATATTGCAAAAAAACGTGTCTTATGGCAAGGAACCTTTTATTAATATTGCAAAAAACGTGCGTTAACATAAAAGTAAACTCTATTAATGAAACTAATTTTGATTTCATATTTTATTTCATCTTTTATAATTGTATTGGTATAACTTTCTTACTAATAAAAACAAAAATGAAATACTTTTACATTAATTTAAGATGAAAAGTAACAAATATTTATCATGATAATTGACTACCTAAAAAAATAAATTTCAATGTGCTTTACAGCATTTGTTTCATAAAGCTGAAATTTATAAAATTAGATTAAAATTAAAATGAAAAAAGGTATAAGTTCAAATTTAAGATTATGTCAATTTTACTACAATATTTCTTGGTAATAAACTTATTCATATCTTCATTATGAGAAAAATAAATAATAATTCTTTTCATATGGAATAAAAGATTTAAAAATTTCATTCTGAAATACTAAGTTCCTAGTATTTTTATTTACTGTTATCTCGTAGACTTTCAGAGCTCTATAACTTCCACTTTTCATGCCAATTTTCAAGTAAGAAATTTCTGTAATACATTCTGCAATTTTTACTTTCTCGTGTACGAAGTAAAGAGAAAGTATTGTAATTGCCAAGAAATTCGAATACGAGACTTTGATAAATCCCCATGTGTTCGAAAAACACATTTTTGGCATTATGTGAGCAAGTAAACTCAAAATTACTTCGAGCTGAATGATTATATGGATTTAGGATATGATTTGTAGATTTCTATAAATTTCTAAAGAAAATCCATTCACAGAAAATCTGTCTATCTGGCTGTTCGAATGCAAATGAATTCGATAATTACTCTATAATAATTTTGACGTTATGTTCATCCGTCTGTCTGTGGAAAGATAACTCAAAAACGTTTAGCGCTAAATAGATGAAATTTGGTATATGGTCTTTACACAATTTGCAGATTTCTATCAACGAGTCTAATCCATTTCTATCAATCTGAGCATACTTTATTCAGAGGAAGTATGTCAGTCTTGCTGTTCGTATACAAGCTAAACCAATAACTATAAAACGAAGAGAGGTAGAACGGATAAAATTCGGAAAGCAGATATTTTATATATATATAGTGTAGACACCTATAAAAGTTCGAGCTAAATTCAACAGGAGGTTGAACAATTGTTGGTTTGCACTTAACATATACATATAAACGCGATAGTTGAAAAATGCAATGGCTTAAATATATCAAATTTTGTATGTGATTTTTTTTATCAACAATTGTAATTCCGTATCAAATTTTAATTTCAATGGTTCGGGAAAACGCGTATGAAATACTAATTCCCCTTTATTAGAAAGTTTTGAGAATTATTTGGGTAGACCACTCTCACTGGTTATTATCCCTAATGCTTTGTATTTTCCTCCATTATTGAAATTATTTTCGCATATTCAAAATAGATCTGCTGCTTATTTTCTGGAATTCAGAGGTTTCTGGTTGAATTCTCTGCATTACATGAATGAAATTTTGCTCATTTTTGATTCCTCAATAACGATGACCAGAATTTCTGCATTTTAAATTGATTATAGTTAATTATCAATAAAATAAAAATTCTGATTCCGTGAGGTATTATCGTTGACAGCTCATTATTTTAATAGTTTCAGAATCCATTTATCGATTAATCGATTTAAGTTTAATCTCATGGGGCTAATAAATTCTAAAAAATCATTAAGAATTGAAATTAAGAGTTAATTTACGAAAACAACTGACCGTGAAATCTATAATTACAAGTGATAACAAATTATAAATCTCATTTAAAAATAAATACCGGTTGGAATTATCAGATTAAAAATGTCACGCAGTAAGCTTAGTCATCTGACATCATAATGACAGTACCACATTAATGAATTTGTGTTTGCGTCATAAATTTATTCACGATCGAAGATACCTATCGAATCATTTGCGAAGCGGGATTTTCTGTTTCTATTTGAAGAAGCCTGCAGCTGAGGTGCATCGAAGGACCTCAAGTACTTATGGCTAGTTGTTCTTAATGAAAGAAACCTGCGAAGGGTATCACGAGCAGTGATTTTGTCATAGAGGACCAATATGGCAGTGGAAGAAACAAAATTTTCGAAGATTCCTGACTGGAGGCATTATTTGCTGAAGAATTGTGTGAAACGCAAGAAGAATCTACAAAAACATTCGATATACAGTATTGAGAAAATACGGAAAAAGCTTCATTAGAAGAGTGCATATACAAAAAAACTCTTTCAGTTGTGTATCTAGTTATGTATCTAGTTTTTCAAAAAAAGTGCAAAATCTTTAGTCGAATTTAAAAAAATTGAAGAATATGACTTTAATGAAAGTTTTGGAATTGATTTATAGAAAAGTTTAAATCCAGCGGATGGAATTCAAGAATAAATTGACTGAAAATAATTTTGCTATAAATGCTTCTGATTTACTATGATAAAATTAATGTTTTAATAATATTTTTTAAATTTTAAATTTATTGTTATAAGAATCGTAAATTCCTCGATTTAAATTTTTTCTCAAATTCAGTGGCAAATGGCGTAATAAATATGGAAGGGTAATTTAATTATATTAATTGATAAATTAAGTATATTTCTAAAAATTAGGAAATAGCATATTGGTATCGAGGACTTGCAAACATACAAGCTTTGAAAATTTTAGAACTTGTGGAATTGAATTCGGAATAGAAAAATTGAATATAAAACTCTGTTAAATGAAATTATGTTAAATGAAAGTGAAGGAAAAGCTTCTGAAAGGGGAATTCTTAATGAAAAAAAAAATCAATTCTTAAAAGACATTATACCAAAAGAAGAAAAAAAAAGTAGATTAATTATAAGCAGAGATTTTACAAAATGTAAGAACAATTTTAAGAATATTCTAATCTTTTTGAAAAATAAACATTTTCGATTTTTCCAATGCTGTATATTCGATAATTATCCTCTACAATTTTTATATAAAATCAATGAAAGAAATTTAATACTGTGATATAAATTGGATTGGAAAGGGTTTACATAAATTAGATTGAAAAATAATTTAAAGCATGATGCATTTCACTTAATAAAAAAAGAAGGAAGGAAACCTCTAATAGAAAATGTAATTCCGATAGCTCATCTTAGAAGAGCAGTCCGCATTTCTTATTGGAGAAAAAAATATCTTTCAGTGATTATCCAAATTGGATATTCCGGAGACAGCACTGATGAAGAAAGACTGAATTTTACATAAAACAATAAAAGATTCTGATTAAGTAAAATTGGACTTTGAAAGGCCTCAAATGCGTAAACATCGATTGCTTACTATATATTTTCATGCTCAATTTCACATATCATTTTCTTGAAGCTCATTTAATGTATAATAGCTTTTGAAGTGACCTTTTTTTTGTTACATCTTGTGAAATGAAAGGCAGTAAGACATTGCATATGCATCAAAAACTTATCCAAAAATGCTCAGATATTTATATCACATAGTTTTCACCATTTTTATCAATTATATGGCTAATTTGAAGATTTTTCACGGTTTCAAGGATTCGTTTCAGGGATTCAGATTTTCATCAGGAGAAATGAACAGAATGTGATATGTTGGGTTAATATACAAGAAAGAAGATGGCAACACATTCTAGATGATTTGCAGATGAACTTTTTCTAGTCGCCCGGATATTACTTCGAAATGAATTCCCCTTTTACTGAGTGTGATTGATAGAATACCTGAGGGGAGTGTTTCGTTAGTTACAGACGCTGGTCTAGATGGATTTGGGTGACAGGGAGGCTTTCTAAAAATGCTCAAAGGATGCCAAAACCTACATATCTGTTAAGTGGAAAACTCTTTTGTATAACAATCCCTTTAAAATATAGACTGTCATTGGGCTTTTTTGAAGAGAGGGTGAGGAATTTAAAAAAAAGAGAAACTCGGAAATTCTAACATTCTGATGTTTCCGTACTAAAATTATTTTAAGAGCGAAAGGACTAAAATACAATAAATTATCTATAAATGTCCGATATACGAAATATACTATGAATATTTCGTCAATAATTGATTGTTTTTCTACATTAAAAAATAGAAGATGTTTCTGCCGATGTTCACGTATGTTTTCACGATGCGGTCAGTTTTATTTATTTTCATCATAATGCTTTAGGGCAGCACCCTTTTTTGAAGAATTCCGTTGAAGATTCCGATCGAGAGTTACATATTTTATGTACCTACCCTACCTCTCCAATGGACAGGCGTCAACTTCAACACGATTTTTGAGACTCCTGGAAGAAGTGAAATGAAGGAATTTATAAAAATCTCAAGAATTCATTGAAGCAGCCGGAAAGGAAAGAGTTTCTCGCATAATCTCCTAGAAAAAGGTGAATTTGTGTTTCAGGCGCATTTTTTTCAAAACCACTGAAATAAAAATTTCACCCAGAACTACAATCGCGGTCATAAAATCGCACGCCTAATTTGATGTATTTAAGTCATTGAGTTCTTGACTTCGCGTTTACATACTTCAGGCTGACAGATGTCGTTAAATTTGGCTAAAAATGTAATACATGCTTGCATTATGAAGGTTAAATGTGTTACCGAATTTCAGCCAACTGTCTCTCTTCGTATAGTAATTTCCATGTCTTATATTTAAACAGTCGGACAAATAGACTTTTTTTGATAGATTTTGTATAAAATTTGATAGAACCAAATCTGGTACAAAGACATTATGCCAAAGTTCTGCTGTCTAGCCCAAAGCGTTATTGAATTAACTTTGTCACAGATATTCAATAAGTATAGATATTCACAGATATTCAATATCTTTTTCACAGATTCACAATATTGAACATTTTTCAAAAATATGCTTTTCGAGCTCAGAGAGGGCTGAAAGTGGAGATTCCTCTAAATCTCAATTCTGAATTTTTATTAATATTTTAAATGGATTAAAATAATTTTTTATAGCGGTTTATTATACGAGAAAGTAAAAAGTAGAAACGAAAATCTACTTTAAACACTGTTTCTTTTTTGTAAATGGAGCCATATTTTTCTTAAAAAAATTGCCAAATATATTGTTTAAACACATTCCAAAAAACAAAAATTAATTACTATATGAAAATGAAATCCAAAATCGATATCTATCAATTCAAAAAGTTTTATTTCCCTGAAATACTTTCAAGATAAACATGTTTAGAAAAATATTTTCAATACCACTTTCTTCATCAGGAATGCTTCGCATTTTTCATCGGGGATTTTAGATCCATCTATATGCAAAAAATATTTTAGGGAAAAATTAATTTTTTTCCCATTAAAATGCTTCAAACTGAACGGATAAATTTTATTTGATATATTGAACTTTAAAATTTCTCACACAGAGCATTTAGGTAACTATTCATTTCATTGATTTGACGTTAAGAAGTGCCTATGCCTATTAGAATATCTATAAAACTAACTAAATGTTTACTAAGTATGTGCAAAATAAATTTTTAAGTTAGCTTTTAAAGTTATTTTCCATTATTTGAAAATATAGAAATCCCCAGCCTTTTACAGATGTTCCAAGTCATTTCCTGAGATTAACTAAAGGGTAAAACATATAATATAATTACTCTCGAAGAAAGAGTGACACACTACTTGTAAATAAAATCTACGTTCATAAAATGTATGGAATTATTTATTATAATAATATCAGATTTTTTTGATGCCGATTGAAGTATTTTCAGTTGTTGTATAAATGTTTATCGTCGCACAACATAAAAATTGCATCTCAATCATTCCATGTAGCTTTCTAGTTATATATTTGATAATTTGTCTATTTAGTATCAATTAGTAGTAATAAAGTATATTATAGCATTTAAATATATTATATTTATAGCTCTAATTTGTAAATTATATTGAACTTTACATTGTAATATTATAGTATTGACAGATAAAAAAACAGTTTATTTCGTTGCAAAAGCATTGGATTTATTTGTTGTTTCTGCGTTTAAGTAACAGAGATTTCTTTGTGATAGAATGTTCATTTTCGAAAGAAACTGTTTGAAAACTACGGGAAAATTTTTTCAAACCAATCTTTCTGCGAGTTTAATATCATTGCGTACTTTTCATCTAAACTGCGGCAGCCGACATAATTTTTAACTGTCTGTATTCTCATTAAATTTCGATTAAATTATATTGATTTCTATTTTTTATTGTGATATTTCCATTGGCTTTAAAGTAATGAACAATCTCAAAATCAGCGTCTTCGGGCTTACGAAACAAACTTCAGCGAGCTTTTCTCTTTGCTTTAAAACTTGGTGTCACTCCTGTCATCACAATAATTGTCACAAAACATGTCATATTTGTACTTTTCTGTTTCAGTCATATGACTATAGTTTTTTCTAACAGATTATCACATTTCTCACGCATATACGTGTTCGTTTTTCTAATTCACATAACATATCAACAAAACCATATTCATTCGAATCAGTTAAATATATATTTGCTATTTTTCCAGTTCATTAAAACCGCGTCTTCATTTTCGAATAGTCTGTTTTCTTTCTTATCTCTTATACAATATCGCTGGGAAGAATTTTTATTTTTGGGTTTTGAAGTACGAGCTTCTCGGTGCTAAATTTGAAAATAATTCAATTTCGTTCTATTCTTTTCAAATCAATATATAATTCTTACTCGAAGCGTTACTTTTCCTCTCAAATTATTTTATGCAATTCATTTCTATATTTTTTCTTATTTTGCCCCAAACAATCCATAGTACTTGAATTAAAAGTGAACCTAGAGGCTAGAAATGGGTTTTGAATCAATGCAAAAAACTATTTTAGGGAAATTCTACATCGGCCAAGATCGCAAATTTATCCAGTTGTAGACTCACCTTTTTATATATTTGGTTTCTCTGCATTGATTTCCCGTATCACTTTACCAATGCATTGGTATGAGCTCCATGTGTTGGAATTCAGCTATGGATAGCTGTTTCTATTCATAGAGTATTTAATGCTCTACTATTAAACATTCTGGAATTAATTCTCTATTGAACTAATTTATAATTTCTTTGATTATATTTCGGATAGGTAGATCGCTCCAAATGTGATACGAAATGAAATAATAATGGTGGTAGAAGGTTCATCTCTAGTGGCAGAAAGAAGAGCAGATTTCCTCCTTCAATGAGTCGGTCACTCGTTTGTCTGCTCAGGCTGTTAAATAATTCATAGGGAACGCATTTTTTGGAAATTCACCTTCTCATCTGATAGGAGGGGAAAACATGAATTCATTTGAATATTGGATGGTAAAAAATGTGTGTATTACGAAAGAAAAAAAAACCAAACAGTAAAAAATAAACTAAAATAAAATCATAATAAAATCTATTATTGAAATAAAGGGAATATTATTCGGAAATGAAATGGATATCATTAAAAAGATAATTTTTTAGTTATAATTAGTATAGGTGATATTATCTTTGTAAGATAATTGGTATGGAAGATAAGAATATCAATTTAAATATGCAAATCCATAATAAACAATTTACGTAAGCAAGCGATTATCCCTTTGGCGATGTTTAAATCTATTTTTGCGCTCAGTGAAACTGCCTGTTTGAAGCCCTTTTTTGATTTCTTTTAGATTTTTTCGTCCGACTGAATAAATCTTTTGATAACATAGTGCATTTTCTCCAGAACATTTCGAATAATATTTGCAGCGCGTTTAACTATCTAATCGAAGCATTAAACTAAATGCAGCTAAAAAAGCCTTAAATGAGGTG
>JAPMOR010103040.1:426476-441591 GCA_026543865.1 Argiope aurantia
AATAAGTAAGGCACACGTTTTGTTTATTAAAGCGATTCATTCTGAAGGAAGAAACAAACACATTTCCTTGTAAGAATGTCTCTAATAGAGATCGATTGCTATATGCTTTATTTTGTACATCGATTTCTTGGGAAACATTCCTTGCGTTCCGTAAAACCTAAAATGGCAGCTCTATTCTTTACTCTAAAAGAAGTAACTTGCGTCAAAACGCTGTGAGATTCTTAAGTATCAGAAGGTTAACTAGTAATTATTTTATTCTGTGTGAAATGGATGGATATTTTCTTTATCTAATCTCTTTTGGCCCATTAGGTACATCGTTATATTACTAACATTTAATAAACTGATTGTTTGGAGACAAAACTAAAATGTCAGCTCCTACAGTTATCTTTAAAAAAATCGCTTGCGTTTTAATGCTGTGAATCTCTTGGATATCAGAATGTTAACTTGTAGTTATTTTATTATGTGTGAAGTTAATATAAAGTTTTATTGTATATTGTATTTGTTTTCATATCTGATCTATTTTGGTCCATTGTTGCTAGCACATCCAAAATTTATTTTTTCGGGACTTTACATTACTCTTGCCGTTTCAAGAACTGTTCGTTTTCTCTCCCGGCTTTCCTATTCTGTTGTGTCTTTAAAATAAACGATATTCTCTTGTGTATTTCCTTTACAAATGCTCGAAGTTTGACTTCTACCAGTTCACAAATATCAGCATGAATCACGAAACTGCTTTAGTCTTATTTTTACTACTCTTTCGGGACTGTTCTGTTTCTGCGAATTCTTAAGAGAGATATCTACTGTCTTTTCTCTGGAAAGAATATTCTGCCTATCGATGAGAAAAGTCTACCTTACGCAAATTCTTCACAGCTTTACGTATTGTATCAGAAAGTATTCTCCCTTCTGTTTATTTTTCTAGATTTTGCAATGTGGCTTCTTTGAAGAATTTCCATTTTCTTTTTGGATCGTCTGTCGCCTTTAACCAGGCATTTAATATCTTCTTTGGTAGAGTATATATAGCGGTTACTGAATTTAAATTGGAATTCAAGTTGAAAAATACTCCGAGAAAGAATGCTTTAAATTTTATCGTAAACGATGAATGCTATTTAATGAAGTCTTTTTTATTTTTAATATTCTTTTTTTATTTTTAAAACATTTGTGATATTTTTAATATTTAATTTATTTTTCCTTTTTAGATAGTATGATTCTTTTAACTGTACGTTTAGTGTCTTTACTTTTCTTTTGTAGAGCATGTAAAATGGTTACTGGACTTAATTTTTGAAATTCGAGCTGAAAAATGTTCTTAGAAAGAATGGTTAAATTTTTCCATAAACGCTGGAGGTTATTAATGAATTCTTTTTTTATTTTCCATATTCTTTTTTATTTCCAATAATAGAGTATTTATTTTGGTTTATTTTTTCACTTGGAAAAAAAGTTATTTGCAGCACTCGTATAGAAGTAAAAGTGTCAGGTAATGAAAAAAAAATATTATTTCTTTATCTTGTAAAATGTTTCTAAATTCAAGAAAGATTTATACAGTTAAAGACGGATTCATCATAAAAATCTGAAAATATATGCATTATCAACACTCGTAGCTAAAACAGATCGTATTTAAGATTTGTTAAAAATGCTCAAGTATTCAAATATATCAGAAAGGAAATAAATATTTAATACACTCAAACCACCATTTAATAATATTATCTAAATGAATCTGGGCTGATTAAATGATTTTTCCAATTAATATCTCGAATATCGACATGCTTTTGACAGCTGACTTCTATGTAAAATATTTTCCTACTCCTTTATTCATAATGCATAAATAATCAGAACAATTTCTCAGATGATCGCCAAATTTCTCATTTTCAGAACAGGTACTTGATCAGATAAATTCGTGTAGGCAATTATGGGATTTTCTCCGATAATTACAATAATCTGGAGGCGTCTGAAATAAATATTCTACTACTAAAGAATCTAAAAGCACCTTCACAAACCTAATTACTCCAGAAAACTTTAAGGATTCGTAGAAATTTGTACATCCATCAAATAAAACAAAGAAGTAAGTTCACATAATGTATCAGAATAATAATGGTAGAAGTACGATATTCAACATCTGGGGAAAAATTGTCTTTTTTTTTTCGCATGGTGTTTAGATTTTTGTACGAAGTATGTCGCGGTGTAGAGGCTAAGATGCCCCGTCAACCATTTGCGTACAAAAAAAATTTGCGACGCTTTGTTTTAGTTCAAAAATAGATTTATATATGATTTCCGAGAAGTACCCAAATGTTCAAAAGAAAAGGTTCTTCAAAATTTTATTAAAATTTTCAATAAAAATTAAAATTTTAATGTTTTTTCCTTTTCAATGACGGAGTGCATAAAATCCATTCTTACACAATTTAGAAAAAGTTTTTCAATGATACTAATGAATACAATTTTTTTAAATTTTGAAAATTTTTTAAAAAAAGATAGGATTATTGGATTTTTTCGCTCATACGTATTAAGATGATGTTAAAAGCCTTTCTGTAAATATATTCAAGTTGATATAAGAACAAATTTTGGAAAGGAGATAAATGTAGACAAATTTATATATATAAAATTGAAAATCCCATTGCTGGTATATACGTTTGAACCTTATAAAATTTGGCAACCGTAGAACTGTTACTAGCGAAATTTTGTACACTTATCTCTCAACGCTTAGAAGGATTTTCTATGCTATCAAAAAATTCCATCGACTCTCTAAAAGAGGCGAAACGGTGATGGAAAGATTTTACTCTTATCCTGCACAACAAATCACTGCGCAAAAATTATTCTTCATCCTCTTAAAAAAAGAAAAAAGAGCTCTGTTGCGATAGATTTGTAAACGATATTTTTTCCAATTCTAATCAATTTTTAAAAAATTATTTTAAAGCAGTCTTTTCTCTCTTTGAAATATCGATATATTTCATTCATGACTGTTGCAGTGCTGAAGTTAGTTTCTTCGTTATATATTTATTACAACTGATTATTTCACTTACGCTTTTCTTGCATATTTTTTTAGTGGAATTTTTTAAGTAGTATTTTTCGATAAATGCTTAAGCGCTGTCTTTTAAAGTCTTTGTAATTACAATTTCTTTAAAATAATATAAGCATATATATTTTCGAAATATATGTTTATTTATACGCACGTTCGCATACCCAATTCTCAAACTCCATTAAAGTTATTTACTTGTGGCAATTGCTGGAATTCTATTTTAGTAGCAATTGACATTAAACTGACTAATTATTGCAATGAAATGTTTTATTATTATAATCTTTCTCTTATTTATTCCATTATATTAATTCTATCTTTAAGGCGGAATCCATAGCGATCATTCAAATCTATGATAATCTCTTAATTTGAGAAAAAACAATATTACTGCTGTCGATGGACCATTTTTCTCTCCTTGACGCTTTGAATAGTTCATCTTTCAAATAATCCAGGATTGTTCATTGAATAACAGGAATTTTTAAAGGATTGACTCATAATTATTCTTTCTGAGAGTAACGATTTGTAGCTTTGAACATGAAAACTGTCGAATCACGATGGACCACGAAAACGAATAGATTAAGATATAAATATTCTTTTGCTTTATAGTGAAAATAATCATTCGTTCTACATATTCTAAATTTTCTTTCGGATATAAAGTTTACTTGCAGAAATATACACACACGTCCCTGTTCCCTTAACTGTCTGAATTATTCAACTCATAGAGCAGACATAATTTTAATCATAATTTAATACAGTTTGTCGAAACTTCGTTTAGAAAAGCAGTTTTTAATGTGTGTTACCATGACTGTTTTCAATGAATGTTAAGTAAATTCTTCTCGAGTCATTGAAGAGTTTTGGTGTATGTATATTAATGGTGATTTTTTTAGCGTTAGAGCATAGCCTGACTTTGCTGGAAATCTCAACTAATATATTTAAAATAATAATAATAATAGCAATGACCCATCTGTATAAACTATTACTTTTATAAATGCAAACTATAAGTCCAGTTTAAAATATTGTTTTTAAAAAAATTAACTGTCATTTTAAATGAAACCTGATTTTGTAATTTAAATATTGAATAAAATTTAATTGTTTAATTGTGGCCGCAAAAACTTTTATTGCATATTTGTATTCTGCATATTAATTTATTTCGGAAACATAATAATTCTTTCATGAAACAAAACCTTGTTAATCACTAACATTCGTTCGAAACATTTTTACTAGTTCATAAATAAGTGTAGTGGTTTGTCGGAAAAATTCCACATTATACGAAATATAAAATTATAATCTTTTAATCTGGAAAATAATTAGAATCTTCGAACTGATCTCTCTGAGATTGTCACTAAGATAATAAAAAACCAAACAGGCTTAATGATTTCATATGTTATGCCAGAGCTTCTCACAAATGAGTTATAGAGCCACAACGTGAAATTTTAAGAATGAAAATTAAAAGTACTTATTATATATGATATTATACAAAGTGAAGAAAACTTCTTTAGAAAACTAATTTTGTTATGGACAACATCTCGAGAATATTGGAGGTGGAGGAGAGAGACGTCTCTTGATCATATGTCTAAGGGGCATGAGCAAAAATAAAAATTTCAATTCATTCAGAAAAATTAAGTCATGAGTGAAAAGTAATTACCAATCAAATAAAAGCAATCATTATGAAATTAAATTAAAACTAAATATTTCCTGAATCAAGACTAATAAAAAATATTTTGCATTTAGAGATCGCCAATGTTGCTACATCTAAAACAGAAAGGAAATTGACCTAATTAGAAACACATATTTAGTTTAAATGCAAAAAAAGAAAGAAAGAAAGGAGGAATTCAGCCCGAAGAATAATAATTTCAAGGGTCTTCCTAAGGCATTAATTCAAACCAGAGATTTTTTTTCTTTCTATGAGGAGTCTGATTTTTGTCTAAATATTGACCCCGCGTAACCAAAAATTCCAAGAAATTGAGGTTTTGGAGATAATATCATAAAATAAAAGAAAATAAACTGCAAATAATAAGCAAATCATAAATAAAAACTTTATAAAAAGTGAGTCTTTTGACTATGAACTACACTTTCAATGTCATAATTTCGATAATATCTGCATTTTGGAAGATAATATTTAGAAAATATTTATATTTGTAATTACAAATCTTTGTTTCCATATGGGCTGAATACTAAGTTAAATAGCGAAGGTTACGGAGATATAGATAACATCTTCATTTATAACAAATTATACATTTTTAGACACTTTTTAGATAAAGAAAATTATAACATATGATTTAAGGGAGTTAAAAGTAGCAGTGGATGTTATGATATTATATTTGAAGATTTTCAGAGTTATTATAAACTGGATCATCATAATGAGAACATTCTTAAAATTAAAAAAAATATATCTTTTTGGCGTTAGAAAAATAAAATTAAATGATTTATTAATAATAAATTTGGGGATTTAAAGTTTCAAAATTCTTTCACTAAATTTATAATTCTAAATCTAATTAAATTAAAGCTTTATATCGATAAAAAACCATTTACTATTTAAAAATAAAAATAATTTAAATAGAGAGTTATGTGTAGTGAGAGTTTTGGATATTAGTTTTGAAAACCTGAAGTTACTTAAAATTGTGCTGAATAGTAAATATTTTTTTACCTTAAAACATAATGCCGTTATCTCAGTAGCATTTAGTTATGCAACCACTTTAAGGAAACGAATTTTTAATTATGATTCTATAGCAAAAATTAAGATAAGAAAAACAGATTGTGATTGTAACAAAGGAATTTATAAAGATTATATAGATGCTGATAAATGACATATCATAGCAGGGAATTTAAAAATTATTGATTCAAGTTCTTGAAGGGAATGAATGGAAAAGGGAACAAAATTCAGGTAGAGAGAAAAAGTAAATATTAAAAAAAATTAATTTCTATTAGACAAGATTTAGATATTTTTATTTCTAAATTATCTAGGAAATACCATTGGCCTTCAATAGGGTTTGGAAAATGAAAAGTGGGGATTTCAGAGGATATTAAGACTAAGATTAACTCTGATAGTGGCAGATCCAAAGAACGAGGAATTTATTTTAACAAATCACAGAAAACAGAAATAAAAAAATTTAAATAGAGTCTTATTATTACTGTAGTAGATAAATCAGCAAATAATTTCTTTTTAATTTATAGATATTACTATAAAAAACTTTTAATTAATGAATATAACTCTAATTCGACATACATTTTAAACAATACCGGGAAAAAAAAATTGGACAAAAGAATACTAGCTTTTATTAAACAGACTAAGATCAAGACTTGCTTTTTAAATTATACTTATTTGTTTTCCAACGGTAATTCATTTTATTTAAAAACCATTAAAATTTAGATCCTTAACTTGTAGCACTGGCAGTTATAATTACTATATGGGAAAATATTTCTTTCAATACTTAAGAATTATTTGAATAAAATTAAAGACGAGGATAACTTTATAATCAACAGTAACTAGGAAGTTCTGGATTTTCTAAAAGATAAAAATATTAATGACCCTAATACTTATGATTTTGAAAATTTGTACATAAATATTTCTTATGGAAAATTAATAAATGTATGCATTTTAATATATGATGAATACTTAGTTTTTTAAGGGAATTCCAATGGGAACAACTTTTTTAAGTACTTTAGCCAATATTTTTCTACAATACGATGAGAAAGAAAATAATTAAACATAATTTAATAAACGGTTGCATATATATTGATGATTTATTTTTGTTAAACATAGATAATGTAAATGTTGTTATTGATAATTATCCGAAAGATTTAATTTTAACTGAAACGAACGGAAGTAAAAAAAAGCTACTTATTTGGATTTAAAAATAAAAATTTCTAATGGGAAAAAAAATTAGATATTTACGTTAAAAGGGAGGAATTTATCTTCTAAATAATTAAACTTAGTAATTAACATTCTAATTTAAAGTCTAAAAGTTTTAAAATTTGATTTTATCGCAATTTAAGACGATTAGATAAATTTGTAATAACAAAATTTCTCATTGAAGCAACAAACAATCTCATTAAAAACTTAACTTCTAACGGTTTTACCCAAAACTTTTTCTATATAGAAATTTTAACAAGCGAAGGTATATCCATTTTCTAACATATACTATTTTTCACAACTAAAAATATGCTTTCTAGTTTATTCTCTTAGGTTTTTGACTCAAAAGATGGCGCTGAGATCTTTCAGGTAATTTCTTATGATGACGAGGCATTTCGACCAAACGCTATAGGCGCATTCAGCTTTAAACGCGGGGAAATTGAATTTAATTTTAACGTGCGCTGATAAGTTTATTTTTTTTACAAAGATTTTGAAATTTTTACTTTCGACTGATATATTTGGTGTTTTTATATTTTATTGATGTTTTTTGGTTTTGTGATTTAATGGTCTTTCTGTAGTTTGGTTGATTCAATTCTGCAGTAGTCTGTCTTGCTTACATTTAAATCTTGAACTAATATTTTGCTTGTTATTGAGTAATTTATTGTCTTTGATTTTATGATACAGATTCTTATGTTCAAAACCTCAATTTTCGGGTCACGAGGGTAAATATTTGGAAGATAATCCGATTCCTTACAGAAAATACCCGGTTTGAATCTCTGCTTGAGGCTGACCCTTGTAAAAGTCTTCAGGAAGGATTTATCATTTCTTTCTTTTTGTTCAATTTTTGAATTTAAATGAAATGCTTATTTCTAATTTGGTTCATAATTGAAACTAATTTAATCAATTCGTCATTAAAAATTTAAATTCATAAAATTAAACAACTTCGTGCATTATATATTTTATTTAGTAACTAGGACTGCGAACATTATCAAAGTTCTTTTTCAAAAATGCTGTACAGTTAAGTAATGTTTTTTGAAATTCTTCTCGAAATAGAGAATGGTTGAGAGCAGAGGATTATTAATTACCATTTTGAATAGAAATTGACAAAATAGACAGAATAACTCGATAATTAGTTTTGTTTTTGTATTTGGCAATTTTTTTAGACATTCGGATGATAGGAAAATAGCCGGTCACACAACTTTTGTTGTTGGTATTCTAATTGTTTGCGGCATTAAGTCGTAACATATAAAAAAACGAATTAAAAACAATTTCTAACTTTATCTATTAATAATTTTGGGAAAAAATAAATTGCTTTCCGTTTCTTAGTGATCCATTTTGAAATTTTTCAATCCTTTTTTGAATACCATGTACCTTTAAA
This sequence comes from Argiope aurantia, assembly GCA_026543865.1. Classification (NCBI taxonomy): domain Eukaryota; kingdom Metazoa; phylum Arthropoda; class Arachnida; order Araneae; family Araneidae; genus Argiope; species Argiope aurantia. The sequence goes on from JAPMOR010103040.1 coordinate 434,709, forward strand.
GCTTAAAAACTATAGTTAATTGGAAAGAAAGACCCTGTACACAATTTTGAAACAGTATAAAAATTATGCATGAAAGTTCTTTAGAATTAGACGCATCCCCTTTTGTTAATCTTTAAAATTTAATTTTTATACAATGTTTATAAATTTCTGAAAATAATACCTACTTCTTAGTCTTAAATTGTAAAGTGTGGATGTAGTAATTCATAAGAAGAATTTCAAATATTAATCAGAGCCAAATAAATATGTAATGCACATTGCGGTATCACGCATGACAAAATTAAGAATAATTTATTCAAATGAACAACTCAATCGAACAGATAATGTTGACGACACACTTCGAAATTTACGAATCATACAATTGACAATGATCTTTTTAGTGGCCGGTCTCAAGCATTTGTACCACCTGTTCTGACTGCCCATGGATCCTCTGCAATAAAACTTTCACGACAAATTAAATACAAATCAAACAAATCAACTAAATCGATGTGTTTGAAAAGAAATTGAATTCGAAATAAAATATAATTTTGATATTCTATAATTACTTGATGCTTACTGAAGGAAATGTGTTTCATTCTGAATGATAGTTTGAATTTCATTATATTTTCAGAATTTTTCACAAATTTAAACCGAACATATGGTATTTTTAAGCGTCCTTTAGAAATGTTTCTTAAAACCTATTTTTGATATCATATTAGTTATAAAGTGGTTTATTTGTATTATAACTGTAAACAGGAGATATATACAAACATCTCTTTGAAAATCAGATTTGAGCCACGATTACTTTATCTTTATGTGTCTCAAAGAATGCAATAAGTTTGCTACACAAAAGAAAATTAAGCCACACATTGTCTAGAATTCCCAGAAGGGCTTTAAAACTTTGTCCGAAAGATACTGAAAATGCATTTTTTATCCTGGAAAAAGTGGGGAAATAAGTTACATAGTTGTTGTCGATTTCGGAAGATCTTGGATAAGATACTGCGGATTTTTCTTTGCTTATGGACTTAATTTAGGTCAATTTAATGTATAGTTTTCCATTTCATATATTTCATTTTGAATTCAAGCTCCTTTCCAAAAATCACCAAAATATTTTTTGTTTTTGTTCCATACACCTGAGACTCTTTTTAATTTCCAGATACTATGGATATCTTTTGGTTAGAGGAAAAAAAAGACGATTATTGAAAATTGAGTATATTTTTTATAATAATCCAAAAAATTTATTTTTTCTTTTCCTACAAGATTAAAACAATTTCACTTTTTTTATTAGTGGCATATGTCATTTTCTTTTAAAAGCCACTATCGTCAGCTTCACGTTTCACAATCTTTAGCATACACATTTCACCATCTTCAATTTACACATTTCACACTTTTTGACTTCACGCTTTACAATTTTCAACTTTACGATCTTCAATTTACATATTGCACTCTTTTCAACTTTCACATTTCACTATTCTAGAGTTTAAAGGTTATCAATAATTAATAAAGAGTTTCTAGTTGTCTTTGAATAAGTAATGAGTAAATACAAATGCAAAGTTTCTCATGAAAATACTCGTCACACACACACAGAAATTGAAAGCAGAAATTAGAGGAAAATAAATGTGAAGAATGATTCACTTTATATTGGGCAATTCCGATGAAAGAAAAAGAATGCATTTCAAGGAAAAAAAATTCTTTCTTTCTAGGCCTCGAATATTTTCTTAAATATGTATTATATCCCAAACTTATTCTGGCCTTATCTAAGCAACTGCTTTTAAAAATCAAAGCCGCTAAAGTGAATATATTTATAAAATTATCATCAATGAAATTTTAAATACTTTCTTAAATGATAGTATTGCTATTCCATTTTGTAAAAACAATTCAGTATTATTTTTGTTTAAAATTGAGTAAACGTTATCATCTGATTTGGAAGAATTAAATTTGTAATACTAGAAGTTGTTTCCATGTTTTTTGATCAACTACATTCATCATTTGTTCTATGATTCTCTCTTTAGATCATACTCTTGCTATTTTAAGATGTTTATAACCGACGATGAGCTGAATTCTGAAGCAATAATAAGTTTAATTTTTTTAATGGAATGAAAACCAAATTTAGCAAACAACTAATCAACTACAAGATTAATCGCAATTCCTTTATTCATTGTATAATTTTGTAAAAAGCCACTGATATGTTTCTTTCATAGGAATCAATTTCACGCACTTCTGACCATAAAGTCAATCAAAACTCTTTTAAAACGATAGTTCACAAAATTGCAGTTATCTTAGTAATGACGAACTTTCGAAGAAATTCCGAAGTAATCATGGAGAAAGCACAAACTCTTCCACTTTGTCGGATGTTGATGGTTTGTCATTAGGGCCACTTGATCAAAAGAGACGACGTGTCCTCACGTGACTCTGATACTGATGACTTCGAACGAGAGGTGAATTTGAAACATTGTCACGAAAGGTTCAATATTATTCCAACATTGTATTCTGGTTCTTTGATGATTTCAGCTATTCAGAAATGAAACGGGAGAGTTTCCACAAGAGTTTTTAAATATCCTGATGACAATTCGGAAGGTCATTTGCTTGACAGACGTAAGGAAACGAGTTGGAGTTGCAAACCACGAACCTTCCAACAAAGTAACACAGTTAGAACTAGAAGTCAACAACGAAGTATTACAGTTACAATTAGATACTGAAAGCTGAAGAGCGCTTTTCAACCCCTATTTCTAAAGCTGTTGAAAACCCTTTAGTATCCAGTAGGAGTAGTCTCTCTAAAACTTCCTCACATACGCTCTGAAAAAAGGGGAGTTCGTGGTTTAGACTCGATTCTTCTCAATCGATTGAACGCAAAATTTGACACAGAATTGTAATTGTAATCACAAAACCATATAACAAATTTGATATATTAAAATCACTGCGATTTTGAATGATCGCATTACATGGCTTTTAAATTATAGATAGACAGACGTTCCACCCCTTGTTGGACTAGGCTGAAAATTTGAAAGATGTCCACAATATAAATCTTCAATTTGTGTACAAATTTTATATAACTTGTTCTCTTCGTTTTGTAGTTATCGCGATAAATTATATTCGTATATCCGGACAGACGAACTTTCTCTGAATGAATTTTGCTCAACATTTCATGGAAATCTATAGATTTGGTGTAAGGATCATATACCAAATTTAATACGTCTAGCTCAAAATGGTTTTGAGTTAACTTTGTGGCAGATAGAAAGGTTTAATTTCAATGGTGTGTTTTTAGAACTCTGACAATCCTGAAATCGCGATTCATCAAAATGCCGAGTTCAAATTTTTTGACGATTGCAATACTTTCTCAATACTCCGTTTACGAGCTGTAAAAATGTCATCAGTTAACTTAAAATATATTCAATAATAAGGGCTCATTGGGAAAGGAATATTTCAATTCCCAGGATTTCCCCTGCCTTTGAGCTGCACGAACTCGACATGGCTTTTACTGCCCCTACAGTAGGTGCATCATTTGCTATCCGCTGATGAAGATTGCTTTTGTTATGGTTTTACCAAATAACATAAAGATAAAGCAAAATTTTAAACTGAAGAAAGGAGGGGGGAGTGAATTTTTGATATCATGAAATCCAAAACCGTGTAGATATTTTCGAAATCTTGTTGTGAGTACTCTGAAACATGATGTAGCTTATTTGCAGAAAGTAAATTAGAAGCGAGAACAAATAAATAATATTACACGGGATCACGAGATCAATCCTGAAGAAGGGACTGATGGATTAGATATTGTTCTGAAAATATTGAAAAAAAAACCTATTTTCCTAAATGGCAGAAAGAAAACAAAATTTTGAAATCATGTTAAAATAGTGAATGAAAAATCAACTACGAAATTCTATTTTAGAAACATGAAACAAGTCATGTTAGAAGAAAAATAATCTAAATAGAGGGATTGAAATAACTCCGTTAAAGATGTAATTGTTCCGAAAAATTACTCATTAAAAATTAATCTAGATGAAAATGATTAAAATTGTATATATCAGTTGTCCATCGTTTTCACTTGGGAACGTAGCATTCTGCATCATCACGAAAATGAATTAGTTCACAAAGCTTCTTAGATAGATAATTGATATATTTACTCTACGTGCGCTGTTATTACGGACAAGACAGTTGTTGCACAGCTCTAGATCAGAGCAGATGGTCTATCAAGAGTTGCGCCTTTAATGGATATTGCTAAATTATGCTTACGGACAACATTTTCCGGTCTGAGTGTAAACGTAACAACTATGGCCATTCATAAAAGCCGCAGTGATTATTGAAGATCAGTTAACAGGATCATTATTCATTGGCAAATTCTACCCGAAAAAATTAAGAAACGGTATTCCATGCAGAACATAATGTGTGTTTTCTATCGTGAAAGTATAAGAGACTGCAACATAAGCACGAATATATCTAAGAAGTTTTATCGGAGAATCATTACAGTAATTTTACTAAAGGAACAAAATTCGGAAACTGTGAGAAACTTTTTGTCTCAATAATTCAGCAGTATGTGCTTTGGAAAAGCACTGTTTGCCTGAATGAAAACTCATAAGTCACTTTAAGAGCTTGCTGATAGATTGATTAGCTCAGAAGCTAAATGTACATGCAAAAGTTGAAAACCAGTACTACTCTTCAGCTGCAAGACTCTCCTGATGATAAAATTCTTATAAAACTTTTGTTCAATTAGTTTAAAAAAATCCCTAATCTTCTATTTACTTGTAATAAATATGAAAGCTCGATGTGTATTTGCGTTGGTGTGTCTGTAGGAGCTCTACAGGTTTGACCATTTGTTCTAGAGCTATCAAACTTTGCATATACATACCTCGGATGATGGTAATGTGCATCTCGTAACCATTTTTTAAAAATTTTTATTCGAATTTTAATTAAAAAATAGACAAAAATTTGGCGGTTTTTCGCGATAATTTCCAAAAAAATATCAAAATAGAAAAAGGATTTTTATAGTATCTTCAAATTACAAAAAATATCTTTTAAATTTTATCGAATTTTTTGCGATATAATTCTTTTTATTTCTATTAATTTTTTAAATATTTAAATATTTTAATTTTTATTTTACAACAATATATTTAATTGTTGAAGTGAAACTCAAACCTCCGCATTGTTGCAATATATTTTACTCTGCCTTATTTCTGTTGTTAATGGTAAAGATATGAAGATTAGGCTTATTTTATTATGTTGAGTATTGAGTATGAGGCCTACTTTTAATATTTTTTGTACTTAAAATTTAACTTCATAATCGAGCGATGGTAAAAAGCCTTTAAAGTACATCTATTTTCTAATGCTATTTCTTCTTCCTGTGGTATAATAGGATGTTTAAAGACGTAGACAGAAGGAAATTGCAAAATACAATGAACAGAACTGTGCAAGGCTACTGAATTAATGTCAATTATATGTCTATCGAAATTTGAAGGTTAAAAGTATTCTTTTGAGAAATCAATTGATATGATCAGTTAACCATTAACCTCGGCGAACCAAGGGGTCGTCTAGTTAAAAGTTCGAAGCATCGAAACATAGTTCCATTATGTTTCGATGCTCTAGAGATCAGACCGTAGGCGGCAAACAAAGTGCTGCCAGATGTATATTTTTTCCAATAAACTAGGTGTATGTTTGAAAATTTTAATAAATTGAAATTACACAGAATCTGACGTTTTCCTTTATACGTAGAATTTGAAAAGAATTTTGATCTTTGTTGCAGATCTAATGCAGAGTGTTTCCGAATTTTCACAAACTTTAAAGATATTTTTGATTAATATTGGCATCATAATTTTCATTGTGGCAATGAAATTTAAACGATTTCCATTTTTATACATGTATTCATGCATTCCATCAATCAAAAGTATAATGTAATGTATTTGATCTGGCTAATCTTTCACTCTATTATTAAATTATTCCACTCTAATTAACAAGCTATAAGAAGTGTTCATACCAAAGGAAAGAAATTTTCAATAGTTTTTATACTGCAACAACACATTTTTTTGAAAATTGAGTAAAATGATCATAGAGGTATCTTGTGGATTTATCCTTGGTTGCAGGCATGACTCACTTGATATGGATCTTTTGAAGAAGCTCATTTACACAATAAATAGAGAAAATATAAACTATTTACCATAAGCAGCAATCTTAACAGTTTAGAGAGAAACTAATTAAAAATAGTTAATCCAGAGCCCCGTTCCGACGGCCTGTTGCCTTTACGGATTTGGTCGTAAATCATTCATCTGACCCATTGTAGGAGTACTTTCGCCTGTGGACGTCGATCTGGAGCTTTGATGTCTAAAATGAACACACATCAAAGAACCCCAGAAAAGCACAACAGAGGGAGAAATGTGCACGCCATCGGAACGGGGCTTAAAACAGCTCCTCCGACCAGCCTGAAGGCACAGTGGAATGACCGCAACAGCTTAGGCGGGTACTGAGTTATGTCCGGCTGCAATACAACCCCTGTCGCAGTAAACACATCCATTCAGGGGTAGGGAGTAGCTGACCCTACACCATTTTTGTACTTACCAGGGTGGAAAGAGCCAACCGCTGTCCCCGTATCTGAAGTACTGCCCAATGGGAGAGGGTAAATTACTGAGATAAAAAATAATTTGAATAGGTCGCAATAATATAATTAAAGGTATATCACAATTCGATGTTTGAAAATATTTAGTTGAGAGAACCAAAGAGATAAAAGGCTTCATCGAAGTGAAACGCAGCGAATATTCACGGAGAAATATTTCGATTCCAAAGACGGTATTAGCATATAAATGTTAAACTCGTGACTAATCAATATTATAGATTTATACAAAATAACTTTTTGTTTGAGAATATTGTTACATCGCTAAAATTTCTTTAATATTTTCTTATAATTCAGATGAAAAACTTTTTT